>JAKRSK010012707.1:0-50000 GCA_029891615.1 Natrix natrix natrix
TTCCTCACTTAAAAGCTGCAGCAATTCACTTAACAACCGTGTTCCTCACTTAACAGCTGCAGCAATTCACTTAACCATGTTCCTCACTTAACAGCTGCAGCGATTCACTTAACAACTGTGTCCCTCACTTAACAGCTGCAGCAATTAACCGTGTTCCTCACTTAACAGCTGCAGCGATTCACTTAACAACTGTGTTCCTCACTTAACAGCTGCAGCGATTCGCTTAACAACCGTGTTCCTCACTTAACAGCTGCAGCGATTCACTTAACAACCGTGTTCCTCACTTAAAAGCTGCAGCAATTCACTTAACAACCGTGTTCCTCACTTAACAGCTGCAGCAATTCACTTAACAACCATGTCCTCACTTAACAGCTGCAGCGATTCACTTAACAACTGTGTCCCTCACTTAACAGCTGCAGCAATTAACCGTGTTCCTCACTTAACAGCTGCAGCGATTCACTTAACAACTGTGTTCCTCACTTAACAGCTGCAGCGATTCACTTAACAACCATGTTCCTCACTTAACAGCTGCTGCAATTCAATTAACAACCATGTTCCTCACTTAAAAGCTGCAGCAATTCACTTAACAACCATGTTCCTCACTTAACAGCTGCAGCAATTCGCTTAACAACCATGTTCCTAACTTAACAGCTGCAGCGATTCACTTAACAACCGTGTTCCTCACTTAACAGCTGCAGCGATTCACTTAACAACCGTGTTCCTCACTTAACAGCTGCAGCAATTTGCTTAACAAACCTGTTCCTACCTGAACAGCTGCAGTGATTCACTTAACAACTGTGTTCCTCACTTAACAGCTGCAGCGATTCGCTTAATAACCGTGGCAAAAAAGTCATAAAATGGGGTAAAAATTCACTTAGGAAATTCTCACTTAGCAACAGATATTCCGGGCTCAATTGTGGTCGTAAGTCGAGGACTACTGGTCGCTAAATCAGGGGTAGTAGCCACCTATGGCAACATTATGACTGTGGACTTCAACTCCCACAACTCCCGTGTTGTAGCGTCTCCGCGATCGCGGGATCAAAATCCAGAGGCAACGGATTCACACTTATGACCGTTGATGTGTCCCAAGGTCACACGATCCCCTTTTGGGATCTACTGACAAGCAACGTTAACGGGGAAGCCAGATTCACTTAACGACCGTGTCACTAACCTAATAGCTGCAGTGATTCACTTAACAACTGGGGAAAGAACGGTCGTAAAATGGGGCAAAATTTACTTAGCCAACGTCTTGCTTGGCAATAGAAATGTTGGGCTCAGCCGTGGTCATTAAGTTGAGGACTACCTGTGTTATAAAGCCACATTTTTTCCCCGCCAGAATGTTTAGACTTCCACACAGCAAAATACGTATGGAGGCCAGGTTTCTGTTTTTGGAAATGAACACCTCTGCCCAGGAAAAAATAAAAATATTATTGGTATAAATTTGATTAATCTATATATATAAAAACGGCTGTGTCTGTATGTATGTATATTCCAGCGTAACTCTGGAACGCCTCGAGCAATTTCAAGTAAACTTGATACACAGATGACTTACTCTCTGGAAATAATACGGAGGGCGTAAGACACCCCTCGGGGTTTGTGTTCTGTTAAGATACAGCCTGTTGTGCCTTAAAATGGCTTCTACTGTACAGCCGTAAAATGGCTTCTACTGTACAGTCGTAAAATGGCTTCTACTGTACAGTGCAGTGGAGTTGCCATAGTAACGGCTCCACAGTACTCCACAAGGGGGCTCCCTCTGATAAGGGGGGGGGGGAATCCAACATTAGAAATTACGTTTGGCCTAGAAATAAATACCCTGGCAACGTTGGGTTATCGGCTAGTTTATTAAATAAAAATATGAAAGTTATGTTGAGGACATAGTCCGCTAAGTGGCAGCGCTTAAAAGATGAACAGGGTTAGGTTGGTTTGATTACAGGTAGTCCTCGACATCCGACAACAATTGAGACCAAAATTTCTCTTGTGAAGAGAATTCCCCCCTCCCCATTTTGCAGCTTTTCCTGCTATATTTTTTAAGTGAATTATTTACGATCACGTGAAGTGTTAATACCACTTTATAAGGCCACACTTGGAATATTGCATCCAGTTTTGGTCGCCACGATGTAGAAAAGATGCGGAGACTCTGGAAAGAGTGCAGAGAAGAGCAACAAAGAGGATTAGGGGACTGGAGGTTAAAACGTATGAAGAACGGTTGCAGGAATTGTGTATGTCTAGTTCAATGAAAAGAAGGACTAGGGGAGATATGATATCAGTCTTCCAATATCTCAGGGGTTGCCACAAAGAAGAGGGAGTCTATTCTCCAAGGCACCTGAGGGTAGAACAGGAAGCAATGGGTGGAAACTAATCAAGGAGAGAAGCAACTTAGAACTAAGAAGAAATTTCCTGACAGTGAGAACAATTAATCAGTGGAACAGAAGTTGCCTCCAGAAGTTGTGAATGCTCCAACACTGGAAGTCTTTAAGAAGAGGTTGGATAGCCATTTGTCTGGAACGGTATAGGATTTCCTGCTTAGGCGGGGGTTGGACTAGAAGACCTCCAAGGTCCCTTCCAACTCTGTTATCCTATTCTATTCTAAATTCTGAGAGCTGCAGTCCACCCATCTCGAAGCATACTGGTTGGGGAATTCTGAGAATTGAACTCCATCCACCTTAAATCAAGTTGGCTGGGGAATTCTGGGAGTTGAAGTCCATCCATCATAAATCTGACAAGATTGAGAAACACTGTTCTGGACAGGTGCATAGGAAATCCATCCCACTTTAATTGTCCCTGTTGTATCTCAAACTTCACACACACACACACAGACAGTGAGAAACAGACAGAGAGAGAGACACACACACAGAGAAAGAGAGATACCGAGAGGGAGACAGAGAGATACAGAGAAAGACAGAGAGACAGAGAGAAAAAGAGAGACAGACAGAGAGATACTGAGAGAGCGAGAGACAGATACAGAGAGAGATACAGAGAGGAAGAGAGACGGAGACAGAGAGATAGAAAGAGAGAGACAGAGAAAGAAAGAGAGAGAGACAGAGAGAAAGACAGAGAGACAGAGAGAGATACTGAGAGAGAGACAGATAAAAGAGAGAGTGACAGAGACAGAGAGATAGAAAGAGAGAAAGAAAAAAGAGAGAGAGATACAGAGAGACAGAGAGATACAGAGAGAAAGAGAGAAAGAAAGAAAGAGAGAGAGATACAGAGAGACAGAGAGAGAGAGAGATACAGAGAGATACAGAGAGAAAGAGAGAGAAAGAAAGAGAGAGAGAGAGAGAGAGAGAGAGAAAGACTTTCTTCTTACTCATCAATCGCTTGTGGCTGACTGGCACATCTCGGGGTCCCTATGCTGCCGTCTCGATTCTCCAGGATATGCTGGCCTGAAGTCACACAACAAGGCACAGGTGAGCATGACATTTATCAAGGAAACAAACCCCCTTTTGTTACCGAAAACAGCCTAAATTCCAACTTCTGGCCTATCCAGGTAGCCCCAAAGCAGGGGGGGAAATGGCTCAGCTTGGGGAAAAAAATTACAAGCTACACGGATGGAAGCCAGGTAGGTGGTGAATGAAAAATCAGCAAGGAAAAATCTCAGAGGGCACCGAGAAGAGGCCAACGGTTCAACCTTGAAGGATCGGCTTTCTCTGATTGAAAAGATTGTGTGACAAATGCTGCTAATCACAGCAATCACAAGGCAGTGTTTCCCATCGGCAGCCATTTTAAGAGGCGTGGACTTCAACTCCCAGAATTCCCCAGCCAGCGGCTGGGGAATTCTGGGAGTTGAAGTCCACGCCTCTTAAAATGGCTGCCGATGGGAAACATTGCTTTAGATTGAAGCGTCAAGAAATGCTAAGCTGGATGCAGGCAGCTTTGACCGCTCCAAGGACCGTTGATCCCCAGGGATCCACCCACTCACCTTCGCGGGAGAGAGCTTCCAGGATGTTGTTACAAGCCGATGCCAGGTTGGCGATGGAGTCCCACTCGTCTTCCAGAGACTCCCCAGCTTCAGAAAGAACTGAGGGGGGAGAGGAGAAAAGAAAGAATTTACTTGGGCTGTGAAGGACAGGCCGGCGCCAAGAAGCTTTCCCCTTTTGGGGTAAGGGGAAAAGGAGGAAAGGAGAAAGGGAGGAGATTAGGAAGGAAGGAAGGAAAAGAAAGAGAAAGAGTGGGAGGAAGGAAGGGGAAGGAAGAAAGAAAAGAAGGGGGAAAGGAAGAGGAAGAGAGGGAGGGAGGAAAAAGAAGAGGCAGGAAGGGAGGAGGAGGAGGAAGAGAGTGAGGTAGGAACCAGAGAAAGGGAAGTAGGAAAGGAAAGATAAAGGGAAGGGAAGGAAGGGAATTATCAATCCTCAACACAACCGATTTGGAGAATCCTAACTTCCGTTCCAATTAACATCTCCATCGTAGCATTTTGTGCACCCCCCCTTTTTTTTCTGCACCCCTCCTTCCTCCCCCCCCCCCCCCCCGATGCTGGGGGCTGAGCCAGACAGACAGGAGAAACCAACATGGGTAACTTTCTTACTTTTAGTGATGGAATTCCGTAGCGAAAGAGTCCGGGGCAGAAACTTATTGCTGTCGCTCGCTTCCAGAGGCGGCATGGCCTTCTCTCCCAGCGGGGAAGAAGGGAAGAATTTGGCTTCGTGAGCTACCAGGACAGGTGTGTGATGGTTGACAACGGCCTCTCTCGGATGCTCCTGCAAACACAACAACAAAGCAGAAGGAAGAGACAGGTGACATCTGACGTGGGATTGTTTGTCCGGAGAGAAAGGTCACCATTTGGGAGAAATTGCAAAGTTTCTCCATCATCCCCAGTGTGCTCTCTAAAAGGATGGAGGGGTGGTGGACGGACGGGGGGACCACAACAACTCCCAGTGTTCCCAGCCGGTCTCAAGATTCATGGGAAACGTTCTTCCTGACCTGCTCTTCCAGGGAAAGGTAGATTATAAGTAAGTATAATCTTTATTGTCATTGTACTTAAATACAACCAAATTGATTATGGAGGTCGTCCTCAACTGAGGACCGCAATGGATCCCCCCAATTTCTGTTTGTTAAACGAGAAATGTCTCTGCCCCGTTCTATGACTTTTCTGGCCTCGTTCGTTCAGCAAATCACCGCAGTCACACAACTGTGAAGTGAATCTGGTTTCCCCGTGGCTTGTCAGAAGGTTGCAAAGGGGACACCCACCCCTCGGGGATATCGTAAACCGTCATAAATGTGAGTCAGTGGCCAAGCATCCAAATGTAAATTACGTGACCATCGGGGATTTAAGTGTAAAAAACAGTCGTTGGTCACTTTTTCCAGTGCCGTGGAAACTTTGGCCATTAAATGAACTGTTGTAAGTCGAGGACTACCTGTCCTAAGATTTAAGTTCACCTGTCCTAAGCTTACCTGTCCTAAGATTTAAGTTCACCTGTCCTAAGCTTACCTGTCCTAAGATTTAAGTTCACCTGTCCTAAGCTCACCTGTCCTAAGATTTAAATTCACCTGTCCTAAGCTTACCTGTCCTAAGATTTAAAATTTAACCTTCCAACTAAGTCCAGCACCTGCAATACAAGCCGTCCTCAATTTACAACCGTTTTGTTTAGCGACCGTCCCAAGTTACAATTGAATTTATAAATGGCTAGAAAACGAAGCTAAAACAGGAAACGGGAGTCTTTGTTTTTTTTCCTAAACTAGTACTGAATAAAAACGAACCAAAATTAAGGACTATCAAACATAAAGTATTGACCAAAATGTAAATATAATGGTGAAATGAACAATTAACATCATTATAATTGTTAGTACAACTGTTATTATATTACTACAGAGGTTAAAATTGATAGGAAGGCAATGGAGAATGGAGAACTTACAAAGGCTAAACAGAAGGCTGTATAACTATTTTATATGTTGTTATATTTGCCTTGTTTTTTCTTGGTGGTTTTTTTCCCCTGTTTTTAAAGGTAAAAATGTTTACTAAAAACTATTTTAAAAAAGAAAGACCTTACGACCAGTCCTTGCAGGAAACTGGAATGTATTTACAAGTATTGCAGTATTAAATGAATCCTGCGGTCGTTAAGTCAACCATGTGATTCATTTAACAACTACAAGAAGAGGTGATAAGGAAAGTCCTCGAATCTGCAGAGATGGATAGCCTCACAAAAGAGAAACAGATTATTATAAGGTATGGAAGGAATGGTATAAACGGTTAGACGACAGGTGTAAAGCTTGAGGAAAGATTAAACGAAGAAGATACAGAAATAAGTAATAAATATGAATAAATGGAAACGATCTACAGTGAATGACTGTAACTCTAGAAAATGAATATATTTGTATGTATAAAAACACTGGAATTACATGCATAGATAATGGCATATTGGAATAGTGGGGGGAAATCCTTAATGGATATGAACTGATAATGGAAATGTTGCATAGAAGGAAACTGTTAAAAGTTATTTCTTTTTTGTTTTAAAAAACTGTGTAATAAAAAATATTTTTTTAAAAAAAACTGCAGCCAAAAAAAAAAAGTGATCATATTGGAAGCATCTCACAATGACCAACTTGCTTTGCGGCAGAAATGGCTCGTGATATCTCCTTAACAACCACTGGCCAAAACTTGTGAAATCAAGAGTGACTCACTTAACAACCGACTTCCTTAGCAACAGAAATTCTGGTCCCGGTTACTTTTGGTAAGCTGTGGCCTCTCTTTTATTACCATTTTGTAAAGCCTATCAGGAGACTAAGCGGCCTATCGGACTAGATTGATTCTCTTGAGAGAGGTGTGTGGGTCCCTCTGAGAATTCCCTGTATTCTCATGGGGTCAGACAAGATGGCCTTTGAGGTTCCCCCCCGCCCCTCGACACCCGATTCTATGAAACACTTACCAGATCTCGATCCGGAGGGGCTTTGGTAGTGGTTGCCAAGATTATATCGGGAGGAGGATTGGACGTAAGAGAGAAACATTTGGGTGGAATCCTGCAAAAACCAGAGATCTTTGGTTAGCTGAGTCAGAATTCACATGGGAAACCTGTCAATATTAGAACAGAAATGGTCCCTGCTCTGCAGGATTTGAATTTGGCACAAATGGCAAATCCCAGGTATCTTTCCTGTTACAGGAAAGGTAAAATAGGAAAAAATTTAACATCTGAAGAGATGCTTCCCTCCTCCTCCTGTCCCCAAAAAACAGACCAAACATTTCATCCACCTTACTGCATAGCTACATCAAGTGGAGAAGAAGAAAAAAACCCAGCTCCATAGGAAAAACTAGGCTTAAATTCCTTCCGGTTTTATAATTAATTCATTTTATTTTTTGGGGGGGGGGATGATTAGTCTAGTTCATGAATTTCCTGAACATCTTCGACTCGAATTCTAACTCAGGCGGCCTCTTTGCTTGTTTCGAATCCAAACCCGGCCTGTCAGATGCTAAAAATCCAAGTATTTATTAACCACCATCTTCCTAAATAATCCCAAAGTCACCTGTTGTATACATCCAATTTTTTCACCCATTTTTTTCCCCCGCTCGGCTGGAGAGAGGGGAGTTGTGCCGCGGGAGCCGAGTTCAAATCCTCCCCACCCACAGCTGAACCAGCAGGGGGGTGGGGTTTAGGCTGGTTGTGAGAAACTGTTGTGGCCCTCCAGCAGAGCTGGGCAGCAGAGTCGGACAGTGAGGAGGGTTGGGGAGGAACCTGGGACAGTCCTGAAGTCTGGGGAAGGCTCGGACGAGGGCTTTGTGTCGGAGGCAGAGACGGGGCCGAGGCTGTCTGGCAGTGATCAGCGGCCTTCGGAGCCAGACAGCAGCGAGGCAGAGGAACAGCTGGAGCCTGTTCCCAGTGTGCGCATGCGCAGAGCTGCCAGAAGAAAAGAACAACTCAGAAATCAGGGTTGACTTGGGAGTAAAGACACAGGTGGACGGTAAAAGGCTCCTGCCATAGGACATAAAAGAGGAGCGAAAGGGGAGTTGGCTTTTGCAGGAAACAATTCGTTCATTCAGTCGTTCGATTCCTTTCGGGAGTGTGAAGATCTGTCCGTGAATCTCAGAGACTCTGTGCCCAGAGCCTTTCCTTGCATTTTGGAAAATATCGACACGGCAGCTTTCCAAGCTAGATAAGGTCTGTGGTCATAAATACGCCTTTGAAAGACTGTTTGCCAGGCCTTGGCTGAATGCGAATGAGAGGAATTCCCATCCGTTTAATAAAAGGGATTTTGTAGGGACCAGGAATCTGCTTTGTACTTTTTGAGGAAGCCTAGGTCAAAACCGAAACACGCTTTCGAGCCCAGAAATACCGCGAGGCAGAAGAGAGAAGACAGACAGAGGCGAAAGGGCCCACAGAGACTCTCGGCTAAGATGGACGACGGACGGAGTTGCGACTAAAACGACGGAGTTCCTTACGGGTCGGGAGGGACCGGGGTTTGGCCGCTGTGGCTCTGCAAGAATTCCGTCCTCTCTTCGGCCAAGAGGTGAGGTGCCCCGTCCTGCAGGGACAAGGAATGCAGGAGCTGGAAGGTGGCCGGTTTGAAGACCACTTCGCTGGCTGGCCGGCTTAGTTCGGTGTCGCCGACTGGCGGTTCGCTCCTCCTCTTCTCCTGCAGGGATTTCTGGTACAGCTCGGAAAAACTCCTGTCCGAAGGAAAGCGAAAAGAATTGAGGGAGCAAGATCATGTACGAGACGGAGGGTGATAACTTTTGAGCTTTTCCAAAATAGACAGGACTACCATTTGATCGGTCTGAAGATCTCCTGCCTTGAGGAAGGGGTTGGACTAGAAGACCTCCGAGGTCCCTTCTACCACGGCGATTCTACCTTCTAGGTTCTAAAAGAGCACTTTCGTGCAGACGTTTCACGACCCAGTTAGGGAATATCATCAGCGCTAGAAGGAAGGGGAGGCTGCAGAAGGAGGGGGGAAAAGGAGGACGGTGGGGTCCTTAGTGCTTTCTGAGCTTGGGGGTTTCCTTGCAGACGTTTCATGACCCAATTAGGTAACATTATCAGTGCTAGTAGGAAGAGGAGGAAGGCGATGACTGTGGGGTCCTTAGTGATTTCTGAGATTGGTTGTTTTCTTGCAGACATTCTATTACCCAACTAGGCAACATTATCAGTACTAGAATGAAGGGGAGTTTGCAGAAGGGAGGAGGAGGAGGAGGAGGAGGAAGAAAAAGAAGGAAGGAGGAGGAAGGAGGAGGAGGAGGAGGAAAAGAAGGAAGGAGAAGGAGGAGAAGGAAGAAGAAGCAAGGAGGAGGAGGAAGAAGAAAGGAGAAGGAGAAGAAAGAAGGAGGAAGAAGGAGAGAAGGAGAAAGAAGGAGGAGGAAGAAGAAGAAGAAAGGAGAGGAGGAGAAGAAGGAAGAAGGCAGAAAAGAAGGAAGAAGGAGGAGGAAGAAGAAGGAAGATGGAGGAGAAAGAAGGAGGAAGAAGAAAGAAGGAGGAGAAAGAAGGAGGAGGAAGAAGAAAGGAGAGAAGGAGAAAGGAGGAGGAAGAAGAAGAAAGGAGAGAAGGAGAAGGAGAAGAAGGAAGAGAAGAAGGCATAAAGGAAGAAGGAGGAAGAAGAAGGAGGAGAAGGAAGAAGGAGGAGGAGAAGGAGAAGGAAGAAGGAGAAGAACAACAACTGTGGAGTCCTTAGTGGTTTTTGAGCTTGGTTGATTTCTTCCAGACATTTCATTACCCAAAGCAGGTACTGTATATCACCAGTGCACTGATGATGTAACTTAGTTCGGTAATGAAATGTCGGCAAGAATACAACCAAGCTCACAGTGCTAGAATCATATTATTAAGAGTGACAACAGCCAAGACAGAAGCCCAGAAGTCCTTTTGGACCAAAATCCACATTTCAAGTCAGTGGAAAAAAACCCGATCTTATTTGATACATATCAGCGTGGGAAGCCGCCAATTCCTTCTTGCGAAACAGATTTTTTTTTTTTGGTCATTCGGTAAAGATTAAACTTCTCCCGCTCGGGGAGATAATCTTTAACGCCCCTAGGCGAGTTGGGCAGGATGGGTTCTGTAGTCCTGACGGTGAGAACTGTCATCCCGCAGAATTGCAAAGATGCCCAATTAGGGAACCCCGGAGCAGGATGAACACAGGAGAAGCGCCCCGGACGCTCCGTGCGTAGGATTTGACATGGATCTTGCTTACCTTCTTGGCCTTCCGTTTTCATCCGGGGGAACGACGGTGATGGTGACTTTTTTCGCCGTCCGCAGGAGTTCGGCGGTCTGCGGGGGCGTCAGGCCGGGCAAGGGTCTTTCGCACACGCGGACCAGGCGGGCCCCTGGCTGGAGCCCGGCTTTTTCCGCAAAGGTGAAGCGTTCCACTTCGGTGACAAACCCTTCGTGGTCCATTTGGAAACCCAGCTGGCCAACGCCATTCCGTAAGAGGGTCAGTTCTCGAGTCTCGCAGCCGCGGGTCACCAACTAGCAGAGGAAGGGAGGGAGGGGGTTAGATTGGGGCAGATTGCAGGGGTGATACTGAAATATCATCATCAGCTTTTAACGATCCCAGAATCCCTTGCAGGGAACTGAATGGAACTAGCAGTGTTTTAATGGCCAGATGCCTTTCCTGTTGCCAATGCGGAATTTTGTTCAGCATATTCTCATCGTGCCCAGAGAGAGAGAAATATCTGCCTCTATCTAGCATTGAAAGCCTCCTGATTGTGAGGCCCCATAATCCCTTGTAGGGTGGAGTTTGGGCAACTAAATGCAGCTGTGTGTTTACTGGCCAGATGCCCTTCCTGTCGCCAATGCAGAGTTATATTCACAGAGATATTCCCCATGTGGCCAGTGAGAGAAATATCTGCCTCTACCTAGGATTGAACTCACAGCCCCGATTGTGACTCCAGGACACAGCAACCGTCGTAAGTACGAGTCAGTTGCCAAGCATCTGAATTTTTATTCAGGTTATCAGTGAGAAAACCATCCCGCGTCCCCTTTTTTCCAATGCTGTTGTAACTTTCAAACGGTCACTAAGTGAACTCTTGTAAGTCGAGGACTACCTGTACACACCAGATCGCCTCTGAGCATGTGGAGAGTGCAATGCCCTCCCGGCAAGAAAGAACCGTAAGCCCACACAGATCTAAACTTCCACAAGGAACCACATTTTTCCCCCTCACAAAAGGAAAAAAAATCCCAGAAAAAGGCAAATTTGCCCCCCAAAAGCATACTTGTAGCCGATGGACGATATCGCGAATATCGGAAGCCTGGCCCTCGTCCACACGCATGCAAATATAATCCCCCGTTTCGTAATAAAGGTCCAAGGTACAACTTTCCGAATAAGTCCAAGCCAGGATATCCCGGCACGAGCAGTTAAAAACTACTCTCTTCTCGCGGGCATCAATGAGGACTAGAAACTCCGAGGAGATGCCCAGCAGGCACCGGAGATCCAACGTCTTGCTTTTGGGGTCTTTGCTCCCATCCCGGGCCCAGACGCCCCACACCAAAGCGCCGGCGCTGTGGGCCTCGGCCCCCTTAGGAACTTTAGACTTCTCGCGTTTCTTGGCCGCCGGCAAAGTGATCAGAGGCCGGCGGGAAGTCGAGGCCTCCAACGTGCTGGTGGTGACGTGGTTGAGCGCCAGGTCGCGGAGGTACTCCTGGCGCGTCCGGGTGGCCATGGCGTGGAACTTGCCCGATCGCTCGGCGGAGTTTTCGGCGTTGATCACCTTGGCGAGCAGGAGGTCCCGGAAAGCCGGACCCTTCAGGAAACAGTTCTCGGCGGGAATGCAAGGCCCGAAGAGCGGGATGTCCTCGGTGCAGCTGACTGCCACGCTGGACGGAGAGAAGGAAAATGGTTATTGATGGACTCTCCGGGGAACTGTATTCTACTCAGAATTCTTCTATTCTATTCTATTCTATTCTATTCTATTCTATGCTATTCTATTCAGAATTCTTCTATTCTATTCTATGCTATTCAGAATTCTTCTAATCTATTGTATTATGAATTCTTCTATTCTATTCTATTCTATGCTATTCTATTCAGAATTCTTCTATTCTATTCTGTTCTTTTTTATTCTTTTTTATGCTATGCTATTCTATTGTATTCTGAATTCTATTCTATTTTATTCTTTTCTATTCTATGCTATTCTGAATTCTTCTATTCTATTCTTTTCTATGCTATGCTATTCAGAAGTCTTCTATTCTATTGTATTCTAAATTCTTCTACTATTCTATTCTATTCTTTTCTATTCTATGCTATTCTGAATTCTCCTATTCTATTTGGTTCTGTTCCACTCTATTCTTTTCTACGCTATGCTATTCTATTCAGAATTCTTCTATTCTATTGTATTCTGAATTCTTCTATTCTATTCTTCTATTCAGTTTTTCTATTCTCTCCTATTCTGAATTATTCTATTCTATTCTTTTCTTTGCTATGCTATTCTATTCTATTTAGAATTATTCTATTCTATTCTGAATTATTCTATTCTATTCTATTCTATTCTATTCTATTCTATAGATCTTTTTAAATGATCAAATTTGCAGCTAAGCTACAGGCCATCTGTCAAACATGTCGTGAAAATAACTATACAGGCAGTTCTTGACTTACAACAGTTCGTTTAGTGACTATTTAAAGCTACAACGGCAGTGGAAAAAGAGACTTACGACCGGTTGTCACAATTTTCGACCACTGCAGCATCCCCCCCCACCCCTCTGGTCACGTGATCAGAATTTGGACACCTGGCAACTGATTCACATTTATGACCGTTGCAATCCTGTGGTCCCCTTTTGCGACCTTCTGACCAGCCAAGTCAAGATTCACTTAACAACCGTGTGGCTAAACTTAACAACTGCAGTGATTCACTTAACAACAGGGGCAAGAAAGGTCGTCAAAGGGGACAAAACCCACTTTTGACAAATGTTTCGCTTAGCCGTGGTCGTAAGTCGAGGACTACCTGCATTCTACAGTCTCTCTCCTTTTTTTTAAATTTAAACCTTTACATTTGTGTGTGTGTGTGTGTGTGTGTGTGTGTGTGTGTTTGCAGAGGAAAGGTACACAAAAAAAATTAAAGGGAAAAAATGGCTAACAAATGAATTGTCTGGTGGAATTTCATGGCTGGTCCTGCAGTGCCCTCTAGTGGACACTGCAGGAACAGAGATTCTGCAAAAGCTCCAAATTAAAACCACAAGAACCAAGATACAGGTAGCTCTCCGCTTATGACCACGACCGAGCCCCAAATTCCTGCTCTTAAGTGAGACATCTCACAAACATTTGTCTGAAATGGTATAGGCTAGTCTCCTGTTCGAACAGGGGGTGGAACTAGATGACCTCCAAGGCCCCTTCCAACTCTGTTATCCCACTTTCTATGTGCTAACCTTTCTTGCAAACTGGTGAAGTGGATCACTGCAGCTGTTTAGCTAGTAACACCGCTGCTAAGCGAATCTGGCTTCCCCATTGTCAGAAGGTCGTAAAAAGGGGATCACCCAACCCCGGGGACATTGCAACTGTCTTAAGTACATGCCAGTTGCCAATTGTTTGATATCATGGACCACGGGAATTCTGCAATGGTCATATGTGTGAAAAATGGTCACTTTTTTTCAGTGCTGTTGTAACTTGACTTGTGGAGATTCTCAGTGCTTTATTCAAGAACTGAAGAAGCTTCTTGGATGAGAAGCGAAACCTCTTCAGGGAAAAACAAGGAAATCCAGTTGCCTCTTGTAATTTTGAGCAGTCACTAAATCATCCTCATGTTTTAATGACCTCATAACCACTTGCTGGGTGGGGTCTGGCCAACTGAAGGGAGCTAGCAGAAAAATTTACTGGCCAGATGCCCTTCCAGTTTGCCATAGCGGAGTTATGTTCCAGCAGATCTATTCTCATCGTGCCCAGAGAGAGAAATATCTGCCTCTACCTGGAATCGAAACTTCCGATTGTGAGGCAGGAGCTCCACCTCTGGGCCACCGCATTTGAACAGTCGCTAAATGAGAAGGTTGTAACTCAACAACCACCCGTACGAGAGACAGCTGCATTCTGTACACGAATGCAACCTGTTTTATGGTGTACAAAGAAAAAAAGTTGGAAATGAGATTACTATCGCATTCACAGCGGATTCCTGGAGCACATTTTTTTTTGTAAAACGGGATTTCATTGCACAGCTTTGATCGGTGGGAGATTCCACCAGACAGCAGACTGAATAGCTGTAAAGGAATTTTAAACAATTGGTGACGTCTGCATTTGATCCTCCAGATTCAGGGGCAGTCTATCGGTAATTGCCAAAGAACAGAAGCAAACAGCTTCCTGTCTTTTCCTGCTTGGGGAAAACGGGATACAGTTACTCTTGATGGCAATGAGGGCCAGAATTTTTCATCGCTAAGAGATGCAGTTCATAAAGCACAAGGACACTGCTTAAAGGCCGCAATCTGATTACCGTTAACTGAATCCCATTGCCACAGGGCCATACCCTTACTGGGATGGCTAGCTGATGAGAGCTAAATAGCTTGAAATAGATCTATACTAGTCTCCCTTTATTTATTTATCAGCACAAATACAACACAAACATAGCAAAGGCAACATTAAAAATAAAAATATGGTTTTCTGCCTGGATGGTCTTCTGTAATGAGCCGAAGGACAGAAAGGGGGAGTAGTGAGTTCCCTCCCATATTTGGACATAGTAGGGGTTGTAACACAAATACTTACATACATACATACATTTAAAATAAACTACTTCAGCTTCAACCTCAATAATATACGGGCAAACGATACAAACTCAAGGTAAACCGCTCCAAACTCGACTGCAGAAAATGTGACTTCAGCCACAGTGGTTAACGCCTGGAATGCTCTACCCGACTCCGTTGTTACATCCTCAAACCCCCCACAGCTTCAACCTTAAAAGTGTCTACTGTGGACCTCACCCCATTCCTAAGAGGTCCGTAAAGCGGGCGTGCATAAGCGCACCAGTGTGCCTAATATCCCTGTCCTACTGTCTTCATTTGCCTGTATTTACTTCCTTTGTTCATGTCCATGTTTATACTTATACCTGTTATCTCGTACGTGTTTGACAAGCTAAATAAATAAATAAAATCAACAAATAAATAATATCTAAGGATATGAGTGCTGTTGATCAATTTGCCTTCTGAGAAACATTAATTCCGTAAGAGGGCCAAGGCAGCTTCTCCAGGCATGTACATGCATGAAAGGATTTCTAGTCCACATTAAGAAAGCATTCTTAAGAACAGACGCATTTTGGAAAAAAAAAGAAAAAAGCTTTCAAGAAATCCCCTTCTGGTATGATCTATACACACAAAGAGCTTCTTTCATGCACGAAATGACCACAGAGGAAAATATGGGTATTTTCCAAAAACACAGCTTTCTCACTCAAAGAAACGCAAGCAATTCAAATGTATCTGGGACATGAATTAGGCAGGTTTTTTGTTAACTTTTCATCAGCGACGTCAAAAACGCCATCGGCTTTTGGAGTGACCCACAATGAGGCATTTGAGTTGGTTTGAATCTCATTTTTTTATTTTTCCTCCTGCAAAGGAACACGGGACTGCAATTCGTTGCACATTTCATTCTCAAAAACCAAAATAAAAAACACCCCAGTCGTTTCTGTGCGTAATGGAAGCAAAGATAAGAGGAAGGAGGAACTTTCTCAAGTCACGGAAAGTTTTTCTTTTTTTAAAAAAAGAACCACAATCAAAATGTGAAATTCTACTGATAGGAAATAGATTACATGCAAATCATGTCTTTAATAACGCACTGAAGCCAATGAAGGTTTCATAGAATCAAAATTTTGCTCTGATTATTTCTATCCTGCCTTGACTCGTTTGCCAAAAATATCGAGGGAGGGAATACCTATCCCACATACCTTCCTCCTCCTATTTCTCCCCCCTCCCATATAATGACAACCCTGTGAGGTAGGCCCAGAGGGAGAGGAGGAGAGAGGAGGACTGACCCAAAAGGTCACCCAGCCAGCTTTCGTGGCTAAGGCAGGACTAGAACTCCCCGTCTCCTTCTTTCTAGCTCTGGTGCCTTCACCATTTAGACCAGGTGTGTCCAAACTTGGCAACTTTAAGGCATGTGGACTTCAACTCCCAGAATTCTCCAGCCGCGGTTGGCTAGGGGATTCTGGGAGTTGTATCCCAGATATCCTAAAAGTACCACGGTGGTGAAGTACTGCTTCTGCGCCAATAAATAATCCTATCCTATCCAATCCCTATATTCTATTCTATTCTATTTCTATTCCTATATTTTATTCTATTCTATTTCTATTCCTATATTCTATTCTATTCCTATATTTTATTCTATTCTATTTCTATTCCTATATTCTATTCTATTCCTATATTTTAGTCTATACTATTCCTATATACTATTCTATTTCTATTCCTATATTCTATTCTATTTCTATTCCTATATTCTATTCTATTCCTATATTCTATTCTATACTATTCCTACATTCTATTTCTATTTTATTCTATTCTATTCTTTCTATTCCTATATTCTATTCTATTCCTATATTTTATTCTATTCTATTCTTTCTATTCCTATATTCTATTCCTATATTCTATTCTATTTCTATTCCTATATTCTATTCTATTCCTATATTCTATTCTATTTCTATTCCTATATTCTATTCTATTCTTTCTATTCCCATATTCTATTCTTTTTCTATTCCTATATTCTATTCTATTCCTATATTCTATTCTATTCTATTCTTTCTATTCCTATATTCTATTCTATTCCTATATTTTATTCTATTCTATTCTTTCTATTCCTATATTCTATTCTATTCCTATTCCTATATTCTATTCTATTCCTATATTTTATTCTATTCTATTCTTTCTATTCCTATATTCTATTCTATTCCTATATTCTATTCTATTTCTATTCCTATATTCTATTCTATGCCTATATTTTATTCTATTCTTTCTATTCCTATATTCTATTCTATTCCTATACTCTATTCTATTTATCTATTCTATTCCTATATTGTATTCTTTTCTTTTCTTTTCTATTCCTACATTCTATTCTATTCTATTTCAGCTCTGCAAAATGGGGAAATATTGCTGCAAATCCAAACTTTTACCGTGTTTTCCCCAAAAATAAAACAGGGTCTAATTTTCTTTTGAGCCCCCGAAATAAGTGCTTGGCCTTATTTTCGGGGAGGTCTTATTATTTTTGAGGTGGCGAGCGTGGTCACCTCATGGCTGCTGCTGTGTTGCAAAATTTTTGGGGAGGGCTTATTTTTGGGGAAAGGATTTATTTCAGCCCATGTGCTCCAAAGCCCGATTGGGCATATTCCTTATTTTCGGGGAAACAGGGTATTTGGAGGCTTTTTGAACCTGAAAACTCTCTTATAATTTGCGCACTCCAGACAGGACTATTTAAAAAAAAAAAAAACCCCAAAAAACCCCCACACTTTGACAAAAACAAAAGCACAGTCATTTCCCATAAGTGCAGAAGTCAGGGTGCAAACGATGTCTGAATCACGCTAAAAACCACATCACATTCGACCGAGAGACCAACTTTGTGCGCGCAAAGTTTTCCAACACATCACATGCGAAAGTGTGAATCAACAGAAGATTATGGCCTTTTTTTTTGGTTGTTGTTATCAAAAGCATCAAATAAAAAAGAAATTGTGAATTGTCTTCACCCTGTAGGTCTTTTGCAATGATTTGGAGGGGTGGGGGGCTGCCTAAAACCGGAGTGCCACTAAGGACATGCCACCCTTTTTCTCCACTTAGTAAGGCCACATTTGGAATACTGCATCCAGTTTTGGTCACCACATCATAAAAAGGATTTGGAGACTCTAGAAAGAGTGCAGAGAAGAGCAGCCAGGATGATGAGGGGACAGGAGGCTAAAACATCCGATGAACGGTTGCAGGAAATGGGCATGGCTAGTCTAGGGAAGAGAAGGACCAGGGGAGACAGGAGAGCATCTTCCAATATTTGAGGGGCTGCCCCAGAGAGGAGTTAGGGGGTCAAGCTATTCTCCAAAGCACCCGAAGGCCAGAGAAGGAAGAATGGATGGAAACTGACCAAGGAGAGATTCAACCTGGGAACAAGGAAGAATTTCCTGACAGTGAGAACCATCAACCCATGGAACAGAAGTTGCCTTCAGAAGTTGTGGGAGCTTCTTCCCTGGAAGCTTTTAAGAAGAGACTGGACTATCATCTGTCAGAAATGGTGTAGGGTCTTTTGCTTGGGCAGGGGGTTGGACTAGATGACCTACAAGGTCCCTTCCAATTCTGTTAATCTGCAACATCTTCCAATATCTGAGGGGATGCCAGAACGGCGTCAAGTTATTCTCCCAAGCACCTGAAGGCAGGACAGGAAGCAATGGGTGGAAACTAATCACGGAGAGAAGCAACTTAAAACGAAGGAGGAATTTCCTGACAGTGGGAACAATTAACCAGCGGAACAGCTTGCCACTTGCCAGTTGTGGGTACTTCATCATTGGAGGTTTTTAAGAAGAGACTGGACGACCATTTATCTGAAACGCTATAGGGTTTCCTGCCTGAGCAAGGGGTTGGACTAGAAGACCTCTAAGGTCCATGGTTGCAGAAATTGGGTTTATCTAGTCTAGGGAATCGAAGGGGTGACCAGGGGTGACATGATAACAGTCTTCCAATATTTGAGGAGATGTCACGAAGAAGATGGGTCTACTTATTTTCCAAAGTACCAGAAAGTGAGACAATAAATCACGGATGGAAGATCATTAGAGACACATTCAACCTGGGATTAAGGTAGGACATTCCTGATAGTGAGAACATTTAATCAACACAACATCCCAGAGTTGTGGGGGGGCGTGAGTCAGGAGCACAATAAGGGTGCAAAAGGGACGTAAGGGGGATGCACAAGGCACAGGTCAGAGAGGTGCACAAGAGTTATGGAAAGGTCATGATCTATTCCAGTTCCTGTGTTTACACCCTGCCAGTTATGCGCATAATTATTTTTTTAAAAAAGCAGATGTGAAAGTGAATTTTTAGCACGATGAAGTGAGGGAGGTTGGGGTAAATTTATCTCCAGCTGATGTTATTTAAACGTCACGACAGACGAATGGCTATGCCAAGATTTGAACTCTTTAACTCACCGATTTCCGCATGAGTTAGTTGCATGGAACATTGCTGCGTACCCAAGTGTGAAAATCAACCCAAACCGAAGCATGCTTGGGCAGGGGGTTGGACTAGACGACCTACAAGGTCCCTTCCAACTCTGTTAATCTAATCCAATCCAATCCAATCTTCGGTTTGCAAGTGATCTTTGGGTGATTAGACCACAATTAAAATTCTTTCGAAGTCAGGGCAATCCAGGAAAAAATCACACTATAAACAATACAATACAATACAATACAATAATAGAGTTGGAAGGGACCTTGGAGGTCTTCTAGTCCAACCCCCTGCCTAGGCAGGAAACCCTATACCGTTTCAGAAGTACGTTGAAAACTTAGGACGGCTTTGTCAGCGCTTCCCCCTCTCCCACACCCCCATCCTCACCTGTAGGTGGTATGATCCGAGGAGGAATGGTGTACTCTGACCACAATGAAAACGTGCTGGAACTGGGAACGAACCAAGCGAGGGGTGAAGGGGAGAGCTCCCGGTTCTTGGAAGATGATGGTGACAATGTCGTTGCCAATGTGTCGTTTCCTCAACAGCTGGAAGGAAAGAAGAAAAGGGAGAGAGGATATCAAACCGCTTACGGCAGTGATGGCTAACCTGTTTTGGGCTCCCGTGCGATGCGTGTGACCCTAGCGTGCATGGGCGTGCTCCCCCACACCCCCTGGAGGCTTCAGGAGCTTCCCTGAAGCCTCCAGATGGCGAAAAATGGCCCTACGGGGAACCCAGAAGTTTGGGAACGGTGACTTCCGGTTTGCTTGTAGGGCCGTTTTTTGCCCAGGGAAGCCTCCTGAAGGCTCCGGAGGGCGAAAAACGTCCCTACCAGCAAACTGGAAGTCTGTTGACTAACTTCTGGTTTGTTCATAGGGTTGGTTTTTCAAGGAAACCTCTGGAGGGCAAAAACCGGCCTCAAACGAACGCCGAAGTCAGCTGGCCATCATGCACTGGAGCTGACAGGGCAATGCCTTGCGTGCTCTAACGAATGGACAAATTATTTGTGTATAGCCAATCACACTTGGACAATAAAGAATTCCTATTCTGTTCTATAATTCTATTCCATTCTATTCTACTCTACTCCTATTCTAATTTTACTCAATATTCCATTCTATTCCATTCCTTCCCACTCTATTCTATTTTTATTCCTTCTAATTCTAATAATTCTTATTCTATTCCATTCTACTCCACTCCTATTCTATTCTAATTTTACTCAATATTCTATTCCATTCCATTCTATTCTATTTTTATTCTTTCTAATTCTAATAATTCTTATTCTATTCTATTCTACTCTTATTCTATTAATAAAATAATAATAATATATTTATTTCTTAGCCGCACCCTCTCCCGAAGGACTCGGGGCGGCGTACAACAAAACATACGAAATAAATATGTAAACAAAACAAACATATAGCAAAGACATACACTGAAACATACACAAGGAGGAGGTCGATTGATAAAAACAATTAAAATACAGAATATAAAACCCCTAGAAATTAAATATAATTAAAATACCCAGTTAAAAAACCCGTCAGGAGCGATATGGTTAGATCAAAGTTGAGCCAGGCCAGCTGCTTGGAATAGGTGGGTCTTAAGCTTAATACGGAAGGAGCGGAGGTCAGAGGTATTCCTAATATCCGGAGGGAGGTCATTCCACAGGGCTGGGCCCGCCACAGAGAAGGCTCTACTCCTAGGCGCCGCCCCACGACATTGTCTAGCGGACGGCACCTGGAGGAGCCCCTCTCTGTGCGAGCGAATTGGTCGCAGGGATGTATGGGGCAGAATACGATCCCGCAAGTAACTAGGTCCTAAGCCATAGCCATTCTAATTTTACTCAATATTCTATTCTATTCCATTCCATCCCACTCTACTCGATTTTTATTCTTTCTAATTCTAATAATTCTTATTCTATTCTATTCTATTCTACTCTTATTCTATTCTAATGTTACTCAATATTCTATTCTATTCCATTCCATCCCACTCTACTCGATTTTTATTCTTTCTAATTCTAATAATTCTTATTCTATTCTAATTTTACTCAATATTCTGTTCTATCTCATTCCATTCTATTTTATTCTATTCTATTCTAATTTTACTCAATATTCTGTTCTATTTTATTCTATCTCTATTTTTATTTGATTCCATTCTATCTCTACTCGATTTCTATTTCCACTTATTTTGTATTTCTATTCTATGGACACCAGTCACACAGACCCTGTAATACAGGCAGTCCTCAACTTAAACAACCATTTCTTTAGTGATGATTCACTGTTACAACAGCACTGAAAAAAGTGATTTATTTACGAGCGTGTTTCACACTTACAACACTGCAGTATCCAGTCAAGTGATCAAAATTCAGACGTTTGGCAACTGACTCATACTTATGACAATTGCTGTGTCCCCTTTTGCAACCTTCCGGCCAGCAAAACCCACAGGGAAGCCAGATTCCCTTAACAACCGTGTGACTAACTTAACAACTGCAGCGGTTCACTGTGTCCAGAAAAGTGGAGCAAGACTCACTTAACAACTCTCTCGCTTAGCAACAGAGAGGTCGGGCTCCATTTTGTGGTCCTACGTCGAGGACTACCCATACTTTTGAACGTCCCTGATCTGCCTCACAACAGTTTGATATTTTCACCAGACAATCCCAGATTATCCGAGGAAGCATTCCCCCCTCGCCTCGCGGTCTCAGATCGGCAACTCGCTTTTTCTGCTTTCTCTTCTGCAATTTCACTCACCTGTTGGCGGTTATTTGGCGTGTAGGGCAACATGGTGGAGACATGGAACATAATCTCGTAGTCCTGATACGTGGTATACAGGGAGTGTGTCCCCGTGGAGTCATCTGCAACGAAGGGGCAAGGGAAAGATTGTTTTGGTAACTTTAAACACAGCCTGCTTTAAAGAAAACCGTGACAGGCAGAATCAATCGGAGGAACCATCTTTTAAGATTGCAGCGTGGAAGATTCAGTCAATTCTTGGGCTAGAAATTTTTGAGTCTACAACAAACATAAAGGTAAAGGTTCCCCTTGCACATCTGTGCTAGTCGTTCCCGACTCTAGGGGGCGCTGCTCATCTCCGTTTCAAAGCCGAAGAGCCAGCGCTGTCCGAAGACGTCTCCGTGGTCATGTGGCCGGCATGACTCAACGCCGAAGGCACACGGAACGCTGTTCCCTTCCCACCAAAGGTGGCTACTATTTTTCTACTCGCATTTTTTTACGTGCTTTCGAACGGCTAGGTTGGCAGAAGGTGGGACAAGTCACGGGAGCTCACTCCGTTATGCGGCGCTAGGGATTCGAACCGCTGACTGCCGATCTTTCTGATCGACAGGCTCAGCGTCTTAGCCCCCGAGCCACCCTTAGATAAATGGCAGAAATTGTGGGATGGAACTATTAAATTGACAATGTCGACTGCCCATAAGGAAAATTTGTATAGAATGTTTTATCGATGGCCCTTTGCACCGAGAATACTGGCAAAAACGTTTCAAGTTAGATCGGATAAATGTAAGCAAGCCTCTGGTTCATACTATCATATGTGGTGGACATGCCCCAAAGCAATTACTCCTGGGCAGGAAAACAGCGGAAGCGCGACAATCAACTCTGCCGAGCGACTCAGCGGAGAGGATATAGGTCCGTAAAACGCAAGGGCGAGTAGGCGGGCCCAGCTGAGGGATGTGACTGTGCATAACGCTGGGCCCGAGTTGGTGTCCCTGTGGATTTGTGTGTACACACACTTACAGCAGCTGATCATACCCAACACTTACTCTTGTTGTCCAGTTGCGCACGGTATTTGTCGAAGCCAAGTAGGCGGACTCGCTCCCCCAAGAGGTTCAGGAACTCTTCGAAGGTGGCCCCGGCCTTCTCGTTGTTATACATGTCCTCCTCCGACCCTTGTTTTTCCCGGCAATACAGGATCCCGACTTTGCGCTGGAAACTAAGCTGCAAGAATCGAAGGAACGAAAGCAAAAAATGGAACGGATGGCTGGCAAGGCAAGAAGCAACGGACGGAAACTAATCCAAGGAAAGAAGCCACCTGGAATTAAGGAGAAGCTTTCTAACATTGGGAACAATTAATCAGTGGAATGACTTGCCACTAGAGGTTGTGGGTTGGACTAGAGGACCTCCAAAGTCCCTTCCAACTATTCTGTGCTCCAATTTCCTGGTAGTTAGAACAAATTAACCAGTGGAACTGCTTGCCACCAGAAGTTGTGGGTGCTCCATCACTGGAGGTTTTCAAGAAGAGACTGGACAGCTATTTGTCCACAATGGTATAAGGTCTCCTGCCTGAGCAGAGGGTTGGACTAGAAGACCTCCAAGGTCCATGGTTGCAGGATTTGGGTACGGCTAGTCTAGTGAGAAGAGGAATCAGGGGTGATATAACAACAGTCTTCCAGTATTTGAGGCGCTGTCCCAAAGGAGAGGGACTAGAACTCCCTGTCTCCTGATGATTGGCACAGTCACCTACCGTTTTCACACCCAAGTTGGGACTAGAATTCACCTTCCCCAGTTTTCATGCCTAAGACAGGACTAGAACTCACAGTCTCCTGCTTTCGAGCGTAATGCCTTAACCACTAGGCCAAATTGACATTAGCAGTGTTTCGCAATCATACGATCACACTTTATGATGTCCCCCCCCCCAAAAAAAAACCAGCGCACAAAAAGCAAACCGTTGTATCACTTAATGGCCGCCACGAAAACAAAAAATCTTGTAAACTGAGTCCTTTGGGAGAAGGGCGGCATATAAATCCGATAAAACTATAAACGAAACTATAAAACTAAATTGGAGTTGGCGACATCGGTTACCCCATTGACGAGAGTTTTATACATGGCATTTGCCTCCAGAGAGATTGGCCAAAATGTACCCAAATTTCTCCCCCAAATGTTGGCGATGTAGCACAAGTCTAGAACATTCTACCATATGTGGTGGACGTGCCTCATCCCAAGGAAATACTAGTGCAAAATTTGGAAATGGTTGGAAGAAATTACGGTGCGAAAAATAGAACTGAAACCAGAAGCATTCTTATTAGGATTATTAGACCAAAAATGGATAGACAATCTCAATACATAATCATACACATACTCCCTGCAAACAGGAGTGCTTTTGCACAAAATTGGGGAAAAAAATCAATACACCCGCAGACGAAACAATAATTAGAAAAGTACTCGAATGCGCAGAGATGGACAAAGTGACAATAGAACTCAAAGAAAAGAGAAGAATCGGATTTCTATAAAATATGGAATAGAATTTATAAGTGGCTAGAAAACAGAAGCCAAAACAGAAGATAGAGAATGTAAATATAATGGTGATAGGAACAATCAAATCAGTACTATTGTTAGTATATTATTAGACAAGATAAAATCAATAGGAAGGCAATTCAGAATGGAGAACTATAAAGGCTAAACATGAATGCCGATACAGAAGGCTGTATAATTACTTTATATTGTTATATATGTCTTGTGTTTTTTGTTTTTTCTTGTTATGTTTTTCTTTCTGTTTTTAAAGCTTAAAACATTCAATAAAAATTATTTAAAAAATCAAAAACGAGTCACAGGGTTACAATCGTTAACCGCCAGCGGCTCCAGGATGGTCATCGCTTTGAGGAATACCTGCCCAGGTATCTGACAGCATTATAGCCCCAGCCCAATTTTTCTAAACGCCCCATCCAACCTACCCCTTGCTCGTCCAACTTCAGCAACGTCTCGGGGACTTTCGGCGAGTTGGAAGCGAGACGCAAACACGGCAGGCTGAGCTCCGGCATGATGTGCTCCAGCAGCTTCTTGGGAGGGACGCCCCGGGGAGAGGCATGGCGAGCGGTGAGAGGCAGGGCATCCTCCAAAATGGATCCACGGAGAGTCCGCAGCTGGGAGGGACAGAACGAGAGGTCATCGGTGGAGGGGGGAAAAGTTCACCTGTCGCAAAGCATCCGAAGTTGAAAAATATTGACACGACAAATAGATGCTAGCAGCAGATTCGGACAGTGAGGAGGGTTGGGGAGGAACCTGGGCCAGTCCTGGAGTCTGGGGAAGGCTCTGAGGAGGGCTCTGTGTTGGAGGCAGAGAGGGGGCCAGGGCCGTCCGACAGTTATCAGCTGCCTTCAGAGACGGAGATCAATGGGGCAGAAGGACAGCTGGAGCCTGTTCCCGATGTGCGCATGTACCAGGAGAAGGGAGCAGCTAAGGAACAAGGGCCGACTCGGGAGTAAAGGCACAGGTGGACGGTGAGTGGCCCCTCCCATAGGGAATAAAAGAGGAGCAAAAGGGGAGTGGAGTTTGCAGGAGGCAATTAGTTCATTAGGGTGAAGATCTGTTCCTGACGTCTTGCCAAGGAATTGCTGCTACAGCATGGAGTTTAGAAGATATCGGCCTGGCAGTTTTCCCAGCCTGATAAAGGTCTGTAGTTGTGAAATCTCTTGAAAGACTTTTGGCCGGGACTTTGCTGGAGAGGAATTCCATTTCACCTAAATAAAAGAGGTTTGATCTTGGGAAGCCTCGGTCAGAACAGCACTATGAAGCGGTATATAAGTCTACTTGCTGTTGCCGTAGCTATTTTGCTTGTGGGAATTCTGGGAGTTGACGTTCACCCATCTTAAAGCATCGAAAAATATAGATGCCAGGAATAGATGGACCCCGAAGCGGTATATAAGTCTGCTGGGTTGTTGTTTTTGAGTGGTGTTGTCACTTTGGTCACTAAACGAGCAGTTGTTAAGGTGAGGACCACCTGAACCATTTGTAAGGTAGCAGCTCAAGAGAGACTCTGGGCATCTCCCACCTCCTTCCCACAGCCCACAACCCACACCTCTGCCCTCCATTGGTGCCCGAGACCGCTGCCCACCTGGCTGGTGCGAATGATCAGACGGTAGTTGTATTGGGGACCGCCACTTCCTTCCTTCTCTTCGCGGCGGAGGGAGATGGCCACAGCGCCCAGCTGATCGTCCACCCCGAAGAAATTTTGATGTTCTGGGGAAGACAGCGGGAAGAACTCATGTTTTAGGCACACAGAAGGAAGCCGAGAAAACGCATCCTTGAACAAGGGCAGCTGTATTTTAGTGCCAACCTTCCTCTTTTACGTCGGGCTGCACCAAAAATATTCGAAAGAGGAAACAGGGTATAGATATATTTTTGTTTTGTTTTACGAAAAGGAAATGAGGAAATGGTAATGACTGTAGTATGGGCCCCGCACCACAGGAAGTGGAGATATCTCCCAGCACGAAATATCTAAAAGGAAAGATAAAGTCATAATGAAATGTACGTTGCCTATTGAGTCTTTTACTGACACCGATAGCTTTCAATAAACTTTTTTTTTTTTAAACTTGGCTTCTCCGGTCATTTTTTCCTCGATCTTGGCCACTTTATCCAAGTTATATCAAACTGCAAAGCTCCAGAAACAAAATTATTACTCAAATTGGATAAGAGCAATTTGAAACGACATTTGATCAAATGCAATTGAAAATGAATTTGGAACAAAGTACCATTTGAAATGGAACTGGGAGAGAATGCAATAATTTAAGATATAGATAAAATATGGCAAAGTTATATTTCGGGGTCACCCTTACAATCTACTCCAATCAGTCCCACCTATGCAGATCTCAAGCAAAACATTTTGTTTTAAGGACTGTGCGGTGTTAAATGTTATTTTCCATAGAAAAGATGTAGAAAAGATGTGGAGACTTTAGAAAGAGTGCAGAGAAGAGCAACAAAGAGGATTAGGGGACTGGAGGCTAAAACATATGAAGAACGGTTGCAGGAACTGGGTATGTTTAGTTTAATGAAAAGAAGGACTAGGGGAGACATGATAGCAGTCTTCCGATATCTCAGGGGTTGCCACAAAGAAGAGGGAGTCAAACTATTTTCCAAGGCACCTGAGGGTAGAACAAGAAGCAATGGGTGGAAACTAATCAAGGAGAGAAGCAACTTAGAACTGAGGAGAAATTTCCTGACAGTGAGAACAATTAATCAGTGGAACAGAAATTGCCTCCAGAAGTTGTGAATGCCCCAACACTGGAAGTCTTTAAGAAGATGTTGGATAGCCATTTGTCTGAAACGGTAATGGGTTTCCTGCCTAGGCAGGGGGCTGGACTAGAAGACCTCCAAGTTCCCTTCCAACTCTGCTATTGTATTGCATTGTACATAAAGTAAGTTTGTTTTGATATGGGGGATCCCAATTGGTCCTTCGTTTGTATATAGACCGAGGCACCTGTATCTTACCCCCCTTTTGCAAGCAACAATCAAATAGGACGTGAGCGAAAGATGTTTCTCTATTTAAGGTACATTAATAATTCAGTTTATTCAGCATGAAAACGGAGCTTAGTTATGTAGCGTGAGGCTGTAAATATTCTGCAATATCGGGACTCCCGGTGAATCAAAGGAAGAGCCGCTGCGGGCAGCTGCTCTTTAAAAAGTACGGTTTTCAACCGAATTGATTGAAATCAAGCCTTTTTACTTGGGATTTAAATCCAATCCACCCTGCTTCCTTTGCTGCAAAAGTTCACCGATTTGGCGTGGAGGGAAAAAGGGGCACGTCAATCCAAGGTGGTATTCTACCAGTTCGGGTCGTCCACCCGCTCACGGTCTACGGCGGGGGTGTTCAAACTTGAGAACTTTAAGACTTGTGGACTTCAACTCCCAGAATTCCCCAGCCAGCATGGCTGGCTGGGGAATTCTAGGAGTTGAAGTCCACAAGTCTTAAAGTTCCCAAGTTTGGACACCCCTGGTCTACGGCATCCCATTTAGACCCATTTTTCCGCCCAAAAGGAATGCGCAGAAGGCATGGCGCCTGGTCGCAATTGCGAACCAGTAGGGAAGTGAATGCCACCTCCGAAGTCAATGATATTTAAAGGAACGTTGTTCATTTAACCCAAACGCAGGGAGGATGCGGAGTCAGCCACGGGAGTTTCGGAGCGAAGTGGTCATGTGAAAGGGAAACAAGCCGAGGCAAAATAAGGGACAGTTGAAGCTTCTATTTTAAAACCAAGGGAAGGACGCAGTCAGAAGTTCTTAGCCAGAGAGACATCAAAGGGCTCCATCCTGGGAAGAATGGCTAATCGAGTTAGGGCAGGAGGCTTTGATGTCCCAAATAACTCTGCATTCGAAGATTAAATCTAATCTTAAATCTAGATAGAGATAGGTAGATAGAGATAGATAGAAAGAGATAGAGATAGAGATAGAGATAGATAGATAGATAGATAGATAGATAGATAGATAGATAGATAGATAGATAGATAGATAGATACCGGTAAATAGACAGATGATAGAGATATATGATAGATAGATAGATAGTTGGATGGATGGATGGTAGATATATGATAGATAGATAGATGATAGATAGATAGATATTTAGATAGATAGATAGATGATAGATAGATAGATAGATAGATAGATAGATAGATAGATAGATAGATAGATAGATAGATACCGGTAAATAGACAGATGATAGAGATATATGATAGATAGATAGATAGTTGGATGGATGGATGGATGGATGGTAGATATATGATAGATAGATAGATGATAGATAGATGATAGATAGATAGATATTTAGATAGATAGATAGATGATAGATAGATAGATAGATAGATAGATAGATAGAGATAGATAGATAGATAGATAGATAGATAGATAGATAGATAGATAGATAGATACCGGTAAATAGACAGATGATAGAGATATATGATAGATAGACAGATAGTTGGATGGATGGATGGATGGATGGTAGATATATGATAGATAGATAGATAGATAGATAGATAGATAGATAGATAGATGATAGATAGATATTAAGATATTAAGATAGATAGATAGATAGATAGATAGATAGATAGATAGATAGATAGATAGATACCGGTAAATAGACAGAGGATAGAGATATATGATAGATAGATAGATAGATAGATAGATAGATAGATAGATAGATAGATAGATAGATAGATAGATGATAGATAGATATTAAGATAGATAGATAGATAGATAGATAGATAGATAGATAGATAGAAAGATAGATAGATAGATAGATAGATACTGTGTTTCTCTGAAAATAAGACAAGGTCTTATTTTCTTTTGACCCCCCCCCAAAATACAATACAATACAATACAATAGCAAAGTTGGAAGGGACCTTGGAGGTCTTCTAGTCCAACCCCCTGCCTAAGCAGGAAACCCTATACCGCTTCAGACAAATGGCTCTCCAACGTCTTCTTAAAGACTTCCAGTGTTGGGGCATTCACAACTTCTGGAGGCAACTTCTGCTCCACTGATTAATTGTTCTAACTATCAGGAAGTTTCTCAAAAATAAGCGCTTGGTCTTATTTTTGGGGAGGTCTTATTATTTTTGGGGTGCAGCAGGTGGTGAGCGACTGCTGCTGTTTTGCAATATTTTCGGGGAGGGCTTATTATCGGGGAGGGCTTATTTTAGCGCCTGCGCTCCAAAGTCCAATTGGGCGTATTACCCGGGGAGGTCTTATTTTCGGGGAAACAGGGTACAGTTTTAACCCAGGGATTTCTTCTACGCCCCAAAATATGGCGTAGACATCAAAATATCTTAAAATAGATATTTAAAGAGACTTAAAAATAGACTTACAATATTTTAAGTCTGGGTAGTCCTCGACGTACCACCCTTACCCATGTCAGTATTTCTGTGACTGAGCAAAGCTTTGCTCATTGGAAGTCAGTTAAAAATGGCGGAGGACGTGACCCCCAGCTACAACAGTCATAAGTACATGGCAGTTGCCAAGCAGTTATATTCTGATTGCAAGACCATGGGGATGTTGCAACGGTCGCAAGTGCCTGAACAGGCCCCGTTAAGTCACTTTTTCCGGTACCGTTGTAACTTAGAACAGTCGCTAAATCAATGGCGGGAAGCGGAGGACTACCCGTGTTTCAATTTTAGGAGAAATAGCAGCTCGTTGGACATTTCCCCTCTGCTCTCCCCCCCACCCCACCCTCGGCACATTCTCCCCGCCACCCTGCATTCACCTTTGCCGTAAAAATGCTTCCGGTAGTAACAGGCTCCGAGATCGGCATATTCGATGGTGTGCATCACTCGGCTACTCCTCTGTCCGTAACTTTCGCGGGGTTCCTCCAGTACCGAAACGGCCATGTTTGGACAGTGGAAGCCCGCCGGCAACCCCCGGTGTTGGCCTAGTCCCCTTTCGACCTCCCCTCCGGCTTCCACCCGAAAGGCAGAACAGCTGAGCACCAGCGTGCCTCCTTCCTCCTCTTCTGCCCCGTCCTCCAGAATCGGTGTCACGTCCGCCGTACGGCACTGCGAAGCCGCCGAGGCGCCCGTGGTGACGTTGCCCTGCCTCGCAGCTTCCCGGGCCCCCTCGCCCGGCTCAAAGAGGATACTCTGAACATCATAATGGGCCAAGTGGCGGCCCCACACCGGCGTGGCCACTTCCGATGCGGGAAGCGATACGCTGGTCTCCGCCGACGGGGCGCCACTCCCGTTCGATTCCCAGACATCCGAGGCTGCCAGTCCCAGCAGGACCAGGGGATCACGGAAACGACGCGCAGTGGGACTGCCCGCTCGTGACTCTTCGTGGCTGTGTGCCCGGGCTCGAGGGGGCACCATGCTCTTTGAGGGCATGCTGGGGCTGCTGCTATTTCGCTGGAATCCCGTCCCGGATGCTGCGGCCAGCGGTAACGGGGAGCTGGGAGTGCCTGCAGCAGTTGTCAGCTCCCCTTCACTCAGGGTCACGTCACTGTTGCTGCGATGCATGAGGCTGCTGCGCTGTGGCGACTTCAGTGGCGGGCCACAGTGGCCCACGAGCGGGCCCTCGCACGCCTGGGGCTTGGTGGCCCGGAAATTGTCGAACGAGAAGGAGGTGAGCGGTGGACGGTTCGAGTGGCGTCGCATCTTGCGAACGAAGAGATCGTCCGACTGCATCGCCCCTGGACGGCGTGCCCTTCAGGATTCCGGATCCCACCCTTGTCTCTGATTGGAGGGAAGGCCCCGCTGCCTCTCAGGCTCGCCAGCCAATCGAGGGCTTCCGAGACAGCCAGCAGTGGTCAAGTAGACAGAGAGAGGCAGTGCGCTCCCCATGGAGAGACGCTTGCAAACCGTTGGGGAAAGGAGCAATTCCTGGGGCCCACTTCCACTCCGCCGCTGTGGGTCAGCATGCTGCAGCCATGGCCATCGCGAAGGCTGGGAAGGGGCAACGATCCCGCGTCATCTTGGAAATGTTTCTTGGACAAGAAAAGAGACAATGAAGCGTTAAAAGTGGATTATGGGCCACCGTGCACGTTGCATTGAAGTGACGCACACGATTAAACAAGATTTAACATTATTTAAAACATTGCTAAATTTTTGCCTCATATAGGCATTACGACCACAATTGAGCCCAAGATTCTGTTGCTAAGGGAGACATTTGTTAAGTGACTTCTCCTTCGCTTTATGACCTCTCTTGCCACACTGGTTAAGCGAACCCCTGCAGCCGTTCAGCTAACTCAACTCACTTAAGAACACTTTTTCCAGAGTCTCAACCTCTTTTTTTTTCATACCGCAGCGTCCAAAATTGGATGCAATTTTTTCTAAGTGTGATCTTACCAAGGCTTACCGGAAAGTGGTATTAACACCTCCAACTGCTCTTCTTATTAAACAACATTTAACATTATTAAAAACATTATAGGCATTAAGACCACAATTAAGCCCAGAACGTCTGTTGCTAAGGTAGACATTTGTTAAGCGAGTTCTGCTTCGCTTTATGACCGTTCTTGCCGGCAGTTGTTCAGCTAACTCAATTCACTTAAGGACACTTCTCCCGGAGTCTCGACCTCTTTTGTTTCATACCGCGGCGCCCAAAATTGGAGGCAATTTTTTCTAAGTGTGATCTTACGAAGGCCCCGTAAAGCGGTATTAACACCTCCTACCGCTCTTCTAACGGTTTCCCATAATTAGCGGGAGTTGAGTCAAGAATGGGGAGGCTGGGGGTGGAGAGGCACAGACAGACAGAAGGCAAGAGAAGAAAAAGGAAGGCGCGTCTGGGAAAACTGCGAGATCCCATCGAGGCGGCCTCTGACCAAGCCGCCCCAGGGCAGAATCTCTTGCTCGCTCATCCTCCGCGAAGGAAGTGCAAAGACACACTTCTGCAACAATCGGGGGGGGGGGGGGGGAACCCGCTGCTCAGCCGTGCCTTGTGATGCAAGCACAAAGAACCTCAACGCCGGAGGGCATTGCACTTAGGAAGACGGGGTGCTTTCTGCCCTGACCCAGAAAATAAGAAATTAGCGCAAGGAAATGGAAGTCGGTTTTCAAAAAAAAAAAATAGAGAGGAAAGGGGGGGCGGGGGGAAGGTTGCATGCAAGGAACAACCGACTGGATGAAGCTATCCTTCTCTGGTTTCCATAAGGAGAGCTATTTTGGTTCTTTTGCAAATAAAAGGAATAAAATAGAATGGAAAAATTAGTCAATTGGATCCGATTTAAAAAAAACAAGGCAAAATTTACTATTTGGGGAGTTGAAGTCCACCCATCATAAAGGATGCTGGCTGGGGGATTCTGGGAGTTGAAGTCCACCCATCATAAAGGATGCTGGCTGGGGGATTCTGGGAGTTGAAGTCCACCCATCATAAAGGATGCTGGCTGGGGAATTCTGGGAGTTGAAGTCCACCTATCTTAAAGCATGCTGGCTGGGGGATTCTGGGAGTTGAAGTCCACCCATCATAAAGGATGCTGGCTGGGGGATTCTGGGAGTTGAAGTCCACCTATCTTAAAGCATGCTGGCTGGGGGATTCTGGGAGTTGAAGTCCACCCATCATAAAGGATGCTGGCTGGGGAATTCTGGGAGTTGAAGTCCAACCATCTTAAATTGGCCAAGGTTGAAAAATGCTGCTTCAAAGTGAACCCAATTTCTACCTGCTTCATACTTATGACCATTGCTGCATCCCAAGGTCACGTATCCCCTTTTGCGACCTCCTGACAAGTCAAGGTCAATGGAGAAACCAGATTCACTTAGGAACCTGTGTTACTAATGTAACAGCCGCAGTGATTCACTCAACAACGGTGGCAAGAAAGATCGTGAAAATGGGGCAACGCTCACTTAACCAATTTCTCCCCTAGCAACATGCATTTTGGGCTCCCTTGTGGCCTTACGTCGAGGGCCAGCGGTACAATAAAAGCAAGGCTTCCACTGTCACTCTCCCACCCTCCCAAAAACAGGGGTGGGGGGGATCCCCCACTCTCCGAATTGGTGGAATATTTATCTTGTCTTTTAAAGAAAATTGTAAAAATGCATTACTCGGAGGCCTGCAAAGTTGCACATCTCCCCCCCCTCCCACCGTGCTCTTCCAAAAATACTTCTGAATGGCCTTGATTAGAACTTGTGAGTTCCTTTGTACACAATGCCACCGTTGGTGAAAATGACAAAGACGCACCAGCGAAGGAGGGAAGTGTTTCTGGGCCATGAGAGGGGTGGGGTGGGGGGATTCAGACAGCAGCCGAATCTGGCTTGGATCTGCTTAACAGCTGCGTTACAAACTGAACAACGGCGGTCCTTCACTTGACCGCTGGGGCAAGAGAGGTGGTAAAATGGGGGCAAAACTCACTTAACGACGGTCTCGCTTAGCTACGGAAATGTGGGGCTCAGGTGTAACCTGCAAAAGGAGGAAAGGAAGGGGGGAAGGGTTGGTTTACGCCTCTGGGGAGGGGGGGTCTTTGTGACTGTCCCATCAGGAGAGGGAAATAAAGACACCCTCTGTCCAGAGGTTTTTCAGGGAGGGAGGAAAGGAAGGGAGGGAGGGAGAGAAGAAAGAAGGGAGGGAGGGGAGTTTGAAGGAAAGAAGGTAGGGAGAGGGAGGGAGGAAGGATTGGGGAAGGGAGGGAGGAAAGGGAGGGAAGAAAGGAAGGGAGGAAGAAAGGAAGGGAGGAAGAAAGGAAGGGAGGGAGGAAGGGGAGTTTGAAGGAAAGAAGGTAGGGGGAGGGAAGAAGGATTGAGAGAGGGAGGAAGGAAAGGGAGGGAAGAAGGGGAGGAAAGGAAGAGAGGAAGGAAGGAAGGGGAGTTTGAAGGAAAGAAGGTAGGGAGAGGGAAGAAGGATTGAAGAAGGAGGGAGGTAAGGGAGGGCAGAAAGGAAGGGAGGAAAGGAAGGGAGGGAGGGAGAGAAGGAGGGAGGGAGGAAGGAAGAAAGGGAGGGAGGAAAGAAGGGGAGTTTGAAGGAAAGAAGGTAGGGAGAGGGAGGGAGGATTGAGGGAGGGAGGGAGGGATGGGAAGGAGGGAGGGAGGAAGTAAAGAAGGGAGGAAGGATTAAGAGATCAAAGGAAGGGAGGGAGGATGGATGGAAAAGAAGGGAGAGGGTGGGAGGAAGGAAGGACTAAAAGATAGATGAGTGGAAGGAGGGTTTGAAGGAAAGAAGGTAGGGAAGGGGAAGAAGGATTGAGAGATGGAAGGATGGAAAGAAGGGAGGGAGATGGAGGGAGGGAAGAAGGATTAAGAGATCAAAAGAAGGAAGTGGGAGAAAGGATTAAGGGATGGATGGATGGATGGATGGATGGATGGATGGATGGATGGATGGATGGAAGGAGTGGTCATTTGGTGATAGGCGGGGGGGGAGGGAGGCAGAAAAAGACCTTGGGAGGGGAAGCATGGCCATTAAATGAGAAAAGGGACTTGACCAGAGGACCAGGGGGAAGGTGGCACACACACATTAGATACAATGGTTTTGTGTGATTTTTGGGTGGCTGTAGAGAACATATCGGGGCCAATCACACCGCTGTGATTTTCCCATCAAGGGGAACGGGGTTGGGGTGGGTGGGGGCTGTCTTCCCATCCGCGGCACCCCTCAATTTGCCCAGATCTCCCCTAGGTGGAGCACCCCCCCTCCCCACGCTCTGCACGCGGGCCAAAATTGGGGTAAGGGGAGAAAATGAAGCCTGAATGGCTGACGCACAGGGCTGCTTCCTGTTTTGCAGAGGAAATGCAACCGAAGCGGAAGTCCGAATTCCCTGCCCCCCCTGCCTGCCCCCCCCCACTGTCCCTGAGCTATGGTGTTTCTTCCTCTTTGCTGACTCTCCCCCTACCCCCCCAACCCCAAGACAAAAGCCGTCCACGTAACATCCTCAGGAAAAAGCGATCGGATTTGCAACCACGTCTCAACAATACCCACAACAGATAGTAGCTGGGTTGTAGGACCTACGTCGCACGTCCAACATGCGCGGCCGAGCAAAAGAGACCCTCCCTCTCTCTTTGGGAGATAACACGCCCCCCCATTCACCTAGCCCGTTCCCAAACACTCATTTTCGAAGACCCCATGCCAAAGGGCAAAAGGCGAGCGTCCCAGTTCGGCCACTCCTTTAGCAGCTGGATTTCTAGCTGCGATGAATGGGGGTCTTTCTCCCTCGGGAAGGGCAGGTCAAGGGGGGAGGGGGACGCGTGCCATTCGGGCTGCGTCAGACTCCAGCCGGCTGGCAAGGCAGACAGGGTGGGCATTGAAAGCACGCTGGCATCCATGCGGGGAACGGGACTATACAAGGCAGTCCTCGATGTACGACGACAATTTGTGTGACTGAGTGAGACCCAACGGGGCTACCCCCCCCAAGAGGCAACTGGACTTTCTGGTTTTTTTTCTTTGAAGAGGTTTCGCTTCTCATCCAAGAAGCTTCTTCAGCTCTGACTGGATGGAGGGGAAGGGCAGGATTGATTCTCCTTGCAGGCAGCTGGTCATTTGCATCCTTTTAGAGTGTCGTTGAGGCTACTTGGAGAGGTTTATTTATGTCCTCAGGGTCTCCTGGGTGGTGCAAATGGGCGTGGAAGGACCCATTTATTGGAGGACACAGATAAATGGATCCTTCCAAGTGGCCTCAACAGCTTGTGGCAGTAGGAATGGATTTCTAGAGGAAAATTGCAGATTGTAGGAACTATTTGCACCACTCAAGTATCCCTGAGGACAAAGATAAGCCTCCAAGTGGCCTCAACGACCATCTAAAAGGATGCAAATGAACAGCTGTCTGCAAGGAGGATAAAACCTTCCCAGATAAACCTCCAAGTGGCCTCAACGACCCTCTAAAAGGATGCAAATGAACAGCTGTCTGCAAGGAGGGTAAATCCTTCCCTTCCCCAAGAAGCAGAAAAAGCTTCTTGGATAAAAAGCAAAATGTCTTCAAAGAAAAAACCAGAAAGTCCAGTTGGCTCCTGAAAAGGCACTTTGGGGACAATCAGAACCTGGAGGATTGAGAATCTCTATAGACATTTAGCTAAGTGAGACATTTGCTAACTGACTTTGATTTTGCTTGCCGCCGTTGTTAAGCGGATCACTGCGGAACGTTACGTTAGTCACGTGGTTGTTAAGCGAATCTGCCTTCCCTCTTGGCTTGGCTCATCGGAAAGGTCACAAAAGGGGATCCCAGGACTCTGTCACCATCATGAACATGAGTCAGTTGCCAAAGGGGCAAATTTTGATCACATGACGGTGGGAAATGCTGCTACAACGGTCGTAACGGTGAAAACCGGTCGCAAGCCTCCTTTTTCAGGGCCGTTGTAACTTTGAATGGTCACTGAATGGAACTGTTGTAAGTGGGAGACTACCTGTAGTCTGCAAGAGAGCAGAACCAATTTTTTCCCTCTGCTCTTTTGACTTTCGGCTCAAAGTTTAGATAGTCCTCGACATACAACAATCCTTTTTGTGAGCCTTCAAAGTTACAACGGCACTGAAAAAAAAGACTTGTGACTATTTTTCACATTTGCGACCTTTGTAGCAACCGCTGACTCATACTTAGGATGGCCGCAGTGTCCTGGGGTCATGCAATTCCCTTATTGCGAGCTTACGACAACCAATTTTCCACGAGGTTGAAAAGGACCAAATACCAGGTGAAGAGAAGAGAAAACAACTTTCTCTGCCGGAAACCTACAAGAGCTGCTAGTTCTCATCGTCCATTTGGGCTGCGGTTAGTGCCTGTACCATTATCAGAATAGATAAAGGTAAAGGTTCCCCTCGCACATGTGTGCCGGTCGTCCCAACTCTAGGGTACGCTGCTCATCTCCGTTTCAAAGCCAAAGAGCCAGCGCTGTCCGAAGATGTCTCCGTGGTCATGTGGCTGGCATGACTCAACGCCGAAGGCGCACAGAACGCTGTTCCCTTCCCACCAAAAGTTCCTATTTTTCTACTTGCATTTTTTAACGTGCTTTCGAACGGCTAGGTCGGCAGAAGCTGGGACGAGCCACGGGAGCTGACTCCCTTACGTGGCGTTCGGGATTCGAACCGCCGAATTGCCGACCTTTCTGATCGACAAGCTTCAGCATCTTAGCCACTGAGCCACCTATTCTCAGAGTAGCAATCTAAAAAATGGTTTGCATTGGTTTCTCGTGGGAAAAATCTTTTCAACTTGTCACCTTGGGAACTCTTGATGGCCTTCCATCCAAATTCCCTTCCTGGATGCATCTCCCCGATTTCATCTTTTGAGAAATGTCTGCTAACCCCTGCTTACTACTCCCTCTTTTTAAAGCAAGGTGCTTCTGAGGCAATTGAGCCTAGGTGCCCCCCTTCTCCAGGGTTACATTCACACAAGACACTAAACCAGGTTAAAAAAAAAAACTACCTTGCATTCGTTCAACGGGCTAAGCTTGGTTAGAAATACCAACGTTAAATTGTCATGCTGTGCCAATAGACTTACGGGCATTCGTTTAGCAACTATTCCAAGTTACAGCAGCAGTGGATACGCTTGATAAACGTGGCCAAAAGGACCGTAACATTTGGCGCCGACTCGCTTACCAACTGCCCCTGCTTAGCAACGGAAATTTCTGATCCCCCATGGTGGCGGAAGGGTGAGGACACCCTACACTTCTTCAAGCCACTGTGCAAATGTGGGAAACGAGTCCCTGCAATAACCAGGTTAAGCGGCTGTGTGGATGCAACCGTGGGTAGAGATAATCCTTTTCCCATCAATTTGCAATTCCTTGCTTTTTTGCACGGTCCAAAACCCCCATCTGCAAATCCTTCTTGGAGCACGCATTTTGTGATTTCGCCTGTCCTCCGCGCAGGAGGCGGGCGGCCCTAAATATTGTGCAGGGACTCCAACTTCCATCGCCTGTCAACACGTGCCCTGCTGCCCAAAGCCGGACAGAAGGAGGACCTCAATATCCGGAGACTTAATGTGCGCCTGCCTTCACCAACCCTTCGCATTAACCACGATGCTGCAGTCCAAGGCGATGTTTGAAGGTTAAATCAAGTTTAAACCTCTTTCCATGGGAAGCCTAACAAGCATTTGATTAGCCAGGATCGGAAACGAGAGGTTGGGAGGGGGGGGGTCTCCCTGCAGCAGGAAAGACGGTCAAAAGATTCTCGGTGGCATCTAACTGGTGGCAAGCAGTTCCGCTGGTTAATTGTCTTCACTGTTAGGAAGTTTCTCCTAGGTAGTTTCTCTCCTGGGTTTATAAGGTACAAATAGTCCTCAATTTTACAGCAGTTCATTGAGTGACTGTCACACTTCGGACTGTCATCAAAATTCAGACGCTTGGCCACTGACTCGTAGTTTATGACGGTGATCATGTGATTCTCCTTTGGCGACCTTCCGACAAGCAGACTCAGTGGGAAGCCAGATTCACTTAACAAACGGGTTACTAACGTAGCAATGGCAGCAATTCACTTAACGACGGTGGCAAGAAAGATCCTAAAATGGGGCGAAATTCACCTAACGGCCGTCTCACTCAGCAACAGAACTTTTGGGCTCAATTGTGGTCAACTGTGCAGTCCATTTATTGCACTTTTGCTGTGCTGCAAATCCCACACCGTGCCCTGGCTTTTGAGGTCAAGAGTCACCCTGGCTGGGGATGATGGGAGCTGCTGTTCAAGACCCAGGTTAGGGGAAGCTCATGTAGAGGGTGGATGCAATTCAAAACTGCTTTCCACCCCATGCAAATGGCGGCGTTAAAAATCTAAAAACCACACCAAGTTGCAAAAGAGGCAGAATTTCCAGAAGGAAGAATTCAAGAGAGTCTTGGGTTCAAATCTCAGCGATAAAGAGTTGTTCTGCACTCTTAGGATAGGCAAGAGCGAAGGAAGCAGCGTGGCTGGGTTTATTTAACAATCTAACCTGGATTAAACCATGATCTGGGTCTGCACCTTCCTTTGAACCTAAAAGGCCGAGTTTACACAACATGCTACACCACAATTTGTTAAGTTTGAAGCTAACCACGTAACTAGAGAAGCTCAAATTTGAATTTTAACATTTCTGGAAATATGAAATAGCCGGATCTAAAACCTGTATTGAATTTTAATATCCACATTACGCTGGTTGGAGCCAACCGTCTCATTCGCGTGAATTAGCGGCGGTGTTTAATCTGACTTGTCATTCAGAACCTTAAGGACTAGAACCTTAGCTTTTTAGACCCTAAAATCTTATTTATTGTTTGGGGGTTGTTGTTGTTTTTTTGAATGCTTGCTTTTTTTCCCAAACGGGTTTGGGAATGCAAATAAACTCAACGTTATTGTTATTTGAATAGTGCCGCTTAAAGAGTTTTGGAGTCCTTTGAATTCGGGATATTTTTGGGTGATGCTTTTGCTATTCTGAATTTTTGCAGGCTGTCTTTTGAAGGGGAGGGGGTGTTGAATACATTTTATGATAAAGGAAGCCAAATTTTGCTTGATTTTGGGGGTCTGGGGAAGATTGTGGGAAAAAAATAAATCTAGATTTCCCCCAAGATTGCAAAAGAACTGAGAGCCAATTCCTGCCAGGCTGCCTTAATTTAGCTCTGCTGTTGCTACCTCATTGGGAAGATGCTTCCAACAATCAGCCAAAATTAACTATTTTTCAACCTCGCTCGTGTGAAGATGGACTTCAATTCCCAGAATCCCCCAGCCAGCAACTCCTCCCCTCTCCCCCCATGGGCCAGTCCTTTATTTGAGCACAAAATTGTCCTTTTGCACATCGGAGCAGGCAACCCACAAGCCCTCCCCCCCAATACTGTACTCCAACTCCCATCGTCCGTCATCACGTGCCAACGCTGGCTGGGGAATTCTGGGAGTTGAAGTCCATCCCTCTCTTCAATTGCAACCAAGGTTGAAAAAAATATGTTGTATTTGTACTGATAAATAAATAAAGGGAGACTAGTATAGATCTATTTCGAGCTAATTAGCTCTCATCAGCTAGCCATACCCTTACTGGGATTTGGAAGCTTAGGCATACCAGGGGTTGTAACACAAATACCTATCTATCATCTATCTATCTATCATCTATCTATCTATCTATCTATCTATCTATCTATCTATCTATCTATCTATCTATCTATCATCTATCTATCATCTATCTATGTTGTATTTGTACTGATAAATAAATAAAGGGAGACTAGTATAGATCTATTTCGAGCTAATTAGCTCTCATCAGCTAGCCATACCCTTACTGGGATGTATATATGCGCTTGCAAAAAATAAAAATAAACGAGGGCACAAATCACACATCCGGATAGACAACCAGGGCACCACAAAGCTGCACACAGGACAATCCAGCTGTCACAATGACCTCCACTCCCTTTCAAGGGGAGGGGGGGCACGTTTTACAACCCAACCCATCCTGATGTTTCCATCACTAGCCTCCCCGTTGCAGCCAGGCGCCCGCTAAGTAGTTTTTTTTTTCTTCCCTCCAGGCACCTCTGGCAGAAAAAGCCATTGTATCCCAAAGGGGCTCCCCTCTTCCTCCAACCAGATGCCCTGCAGATGTGCTGGCCTTCAACCGCTCTTTGCATCTCCAGCCAGATGACCCACGGATGGGAATCGGAGTCCGTGTCCGGAGGCCAAGGACGGGCTGTCTTCCCTTCCTTCCTTCCTTCCTTCCATCCATCCACCCACCTCTCCCTTTCCCAGGGGGGAAAGAGAAGATGCCTTCGCTCAACATCTGGATCGCATCTTGCAGCTGACACACAACACACACACACCGCAGGTTGGGGGGGGGGGAGGGAACGGCTCTCTGAGAAGCCAACTTTGCAGGGTCGGTGTTTAAAAATGCAGGCAATGAGTGGAAGAGAAACCCACGTTTCTTTCTTTCTTTCTCCCACCTTCCTTCCTTCTCTCCCTCCCTCCTTCCTTCCTTCTCTCCCTCCCTTTCTTCCTTTCTTCTCTTCCTTCCCTTTCTTCCTTCCTTCTCCCTCCCTCCTTCTCTCCTTCCTTCTCTCCCTCCCTCCTTCCTTCTCTCCCTCCCTTTCTTCATTCCTTTCTTCTCTTCCTTCCTTCCCTCCTTTCTTCCTTTTCTCCTTCCTTCCTTCCCTCCGTCCTTTCTTTCCCCTACCATCCCAGAAACACGGGTGACCTCCATTTCTTCCCCAAGCCAATCCCTTGGTAAGCCAAAGGCTTTCCAAGCAAGGAAGCGCACTCTGCACTCTGCACATGCTCCGGTGTAGCAGGAGCCAAGCAGGGGGGAATCAGGGTTTTTTTTCTTTTTTTTTTTTGGCTCTTTTTGAGCACACAATAGCAGCGGAGAAGACGGCGGGCAACTCTCCGGGGCCGCGCGCGCGCGCGCCTGCAAGAAAGCCCAAAGCCGGGAGCGCGTGCAATCCTCGGGCTCCCGGCTTCCTCGCGGGGGCGCGCCCGTACATATGCGCGTGCCCGACGGTCCCGAGCAGCAGCAGCAGCAGAAGCGGCGGCGGCTGTCACGTTGCAAGCAGCCTCTCTCTCTCTCTCTTCGCGATACGGTGGGGAAAGCGGGGCAAGGGGGCGCGCGCCCGCCCGGTGCTCGTGCCCGCCCTCCCCGCGTCTTGCACGGACGGACGTCTGAATGGGGAGGCGGGGAGGGGGGGGCTCTCCCGGATATGTTTTTTTTCTTTTTGCAAAAACCGAATGAAGCAATTAATTTTTTTTGCAAAAATTCTAAAAGCAATTTTTTTTTTTGCAAAAAACAATAAAGCAATTCTTTTTTGGTGCAAATAACGTCCCCCGGTCTTTCTTTTCTTTCTCCCTCCCCATCTCCGGTCCGGGTTCGAAATCTGGGCGCCGCCTCTGCCCTCCTCCGCCCTCCCCAATGCAACGTGCAGACAAGATGCGTGTCCGGGCTTGGAAAGGCGCGTGGGGTTTCTTTTCAGGCTTACCTTATTGCGAACCGGCACGCTTTTAGCTCTTTGGAGCGGGGCGCTGCCTTCCTTCCTGCCGCCGCCGCCGCTTCTGCTTCTGCCTTGCCCCGCGTGGACTCTCGGCGTCCGCTCCCTGCGGCCCAGGCGGTGGCGCCGCCCTCTCCTTCCTCCTCCTCCGATCGGGGGCGGGGAGACCCAGGATGGGGGGGGAGGAAGCGGGAGGGGAGGGAGGGAGGGAGGAGGCGCAGTGAAAAGCGAGGAAATCTGGGTTTCCTGATGGGCGGGGGGGGGAGGGAAGGAAGAGCTGCAAAGGGCTTCTGAACATGTGCAGAGCGCCTGGTGGGACGGACGGACACACACACACCCCAGCGCTCCTTTTGCAACCCTAACCCTGCAAAACGCAGGAGAGCAGGACTAAGGTTTCCCATCCGACTCTCTTTGGGGTCCTCGGTTTGCAACGGTTTCGTTTAAGGACCGACGTTGCCAGAACGGCGCCCGCAAAAAGCGGCTTGGGATGGTTTCGTACCTACGGATTGTGGGTTCGCAGCGCCCCCGTGTGGTCCCTTGATCAAAATGCAGGCACTTGGAAACTTCATTCATAGCTATGACGGTCGCAGCGTCCCTCCCCAGAGGCGGCGCAGGGCAGAGCGAGGAAATCTGGGTTTCCTGATTGGGGGGAGGAAGGAAGAGCTGCAAGGCAAAGGCCTTCTGAACATGTGCAGAGTGCCTGGTGGGACCTCCCTGGTGGGCCTGCAGGAGAGCAGAACGAAGGTTTCCCATCTGCCTGTCTTGGTGGTCCGAGGATACGTGGTCCTCGGTTTACAACGGTTTCGTTTAGGGACCAAAGTTGCCAGAACGGCACTGCAAAAAGCGGCTTGGGATGGTTTCACACCTTTCGGCGTCCTCCCCCATTTCCCCACCCTCCGTGCTCAAAATTCAGACGCTTGGAAACTTGATTCGTAGCTATGACGGTCGCAGTGTCCCGTGATCCCCTTTTGGGATCTTCCGGAAGTCAAATTTACTTAACAACAATGCTACTAACTTAACCCTGGAAGCGATTCTCTTAACGACCGCGGCAACTGGAGGCTTTCAAGAAGAGATTGGACTGCCATTTGTCAGAAATGATGCAGGGTCCCCTGCTTGGGTAGATGGGGGGGTTGGACTAGATGACCCATAAGGTCCCTTTCCAACTCTGTTATTAAGGTGGGTTGCAAAACCGGGGCAAAACTCAACTCAGCCACTGTCTCGCTTAGCAACGGATGTCAACGGGGAAGCCCGATTTCACTTCACAATCCTGTTAACTAAGTTAAAACAACTGTAAGTCATTCGCTTAACCACCGGGGGCGGGGAAGGTCGTAAAATGGGGAAAACCCACTTAACTGTCTCGCTTAGCAACGGTGGGCCTGAATGGTGGTCGTAAGTGCAGGACTACCTGCAGATTGGCTTTTTTCTTTAAGGGGGGGGAAGCACTTGTTCTGTGCAACATTTAATGTGCCTTTGGGGGCGTGAACTTGCATCCGCTTTAATGGGAAACTTAGTGGATGTTGCATCAATTGTCTGAGTCTTCTTAATTCATCAGAGCAGTAGTTTAAAAGGCCCCCCCTCCCTTCTTTTAATATTGCTTAAGTGAAATCTTGGAAGGAAGACAAGGGGGTGAAAATCTTTGGGACCCTTGCATTTAAAGAGCCCAAGGAGAATCTAATTTGAAGTCTGAGTATACTTAAAGATAGATTAGATTAGATTAGAATAAGAGAATGAATAGAAGAACGGAATAGAATAGAATAACCGAATGAATAACAATGAATAACAGCATAGAATGTATTTAAAATAGAATATAGAAAATAAACATAAAATATGGAGAACAGAATAGAATAATTGAATGAGTAACAATGAATAACAGAATAGAATGTATTTAAAATAGAATAGAATATAGAAAATAAATATAAACTATGGAGAACAGAATAGAATAACCGAATGAATAACAATGAATAACAGAATAGAATGTATTTAAAATAGAATAGAATATAGAAAATAAATATAAACTATGGAGAACAGAATAGAAGAATAGAATAAGTGAATGAATAACAAAGAAAAAGAATAGAATGTATATAAAATAGAATATAGAAAATAAATATAAACGATGGAGAACAGAATAGAATAAGCGAATGAATAAAAGAATAGAACAGATGTATATAAAACAGAATAGAATGTAGAAAATAAATATAAACTATGGAGAACAGAATAGAAGAATAGAATAAGCGAATGAATAACAAAGAATAAGAATAGAATGTATATAAAATAGAATATAGAAAATAAATATAAACGATGGAGAACAGAAGAATAGAATAAGCGAATGAATAAGAATAGAATGTATATAAAATAGAATAGAATATAGAAAATAAATATAAACTATGGAGAACAGAAGAATAGAATAAGCGAATGAATAAGAACAGAATGTATATAAAATAGAATAGAATATAGAAAATAAATATAAAATATGGAGAATAGAAGAATAGAATAAGCGAATGAATAACAAAAGAATATATATAATATTGAATAGAATGTAGAAAATAAATATTAAAAATGGAGAATAGAATAACAGAATGAGAGTAGAATAGAATAACGGAGTCGGAAGGGACCTTGGAGGTCTTCTAGTCCAGCTCCCTGCTCAAGCAGGAGACCCTATATACCATTTCAGATAAATGCTGTCTAGTCTCTTCTTAAAAACCTCCAGTTATCTCCCACTTAAGTGGGCCAGCCAGCTCCTTCCCCCCCACCCCAAAAAAAAAAAAAAAGCTTGGAAAGATGAAGTTTTTATCTCCGGGTGAAATTAAAATTTCAGATTTGCTGCCCTTTGCTTGACCGTAAAGCTGGATGGAAAGAATCTAAGAAGAAAGCCAGAAAACCTTAAAGAGAGAATCCCAAAGGTGCTTTTTTTTCAAGAAGCAACTGGACTTTGGTTTTTTTTCTTTGAAGATGTTTCGCTTCTCATCCAAGCAGCTTCTTCAGCTCTGAGTCAGAACCGAAGAAGCTTCTTGGATGAGAAGTGAAACTTCTTCAATGAAAAAAACAACAGAAAGTCCAATTGCCTCTGGAAAAAGCACCTTTGGGTCCTGGATGATGGAGTATTTCCATAGACCTTAAGAGAAACGAGACAATAAACACCCCAACCTATCAAAAAAGATCCAGGGGACGCGGTGGCTCCGTGGCTGAGCTTGTCGATCAGAAAGGTCGGCAGTTCGGCGGTTCGAATCCCTAGCGCCGCCGCATAAAGGAGTGAGCTCCTGTTAACTTGTCCCAGCTTCTGCCAACTTAGCAGTTCGAAAGCACGTAAAAAATGCAAGTAGGAAAATAGGGACCACCTTTGGTGGGAAGGGAACAGCGTTTCGTGCGCCTTCGCTGTTGAGTCATGCCGGCCACATGACCCCGGAGACATCTTCGGACAGCGCTGGCTCTTCGGCTTTGAAACGGAGAAGAGCACCGCCCCCTAGAGTCGGGAATGACGAGCACAGATATGCGAGGGGAACCTTTACCTTTCCAATTTTCTGCAAAGATACCCCAACAAGTCTTGCGTCTTTCCCCGCTTTTCTCCAAATCCTGAACGTCGAAGTTTGTCGGCTGCTGTGAGAATTCCCCCCCCCCACTTTCCCGCGTTTTTTCATTTTCCCACCAACCCCCCAACTCTATGATTCTGAGAGGGGGAAACACGGGGCGGAAAAAAACGAAAACAAAACGAAAAGAATTATTATCGTTATTATTAACCCCGAGGGACGACAAAGAGCGGGGGGGAGGGAGGGGGAATGAGGGGCGGGGGCAGCCTTGAGCATCGCCCAGTGAACGACAGAGTGCATGAGCAAGGCGGGTCCTTGTGATTTGGGGGGGGGGGGAAGCCTGCCCCTGCAGGCGAGTGGAAGATATTTGGGGGAGATGGTAGAAGAAGAAGAAAGGAAGTGCAAATGGAAGAAATTGCAGGCAAGGCTAAAACAGCCTATATTGCTTGTCCTTGGTCTAGCAGACAAAAACATTGGGTCAGGTTGGGTTGTGTGAATGAACAGAAGAGCCGGGAGTGATGGGTGACCAGGCGGAGAAGCCAGGAAGAGTCAAACGGGACCAGCCCGTAGTTCTATAGGACGTCAAGAGTGTGCGCCACCCCCCTTCTAATTCAATATTGATGATCCAGGAGGGGCTGGCCGGCCGCGGGACTGTCTTCGTCTTCTCGTTGCCGGCCCCATTCCGCCACCAGAGGGTCGGACTCGGGGAGCACAGAGTCTTCTTGAGGGGCGGCGGAGGGGGGTTCCAGAGGCAGCTGTGGGCTAGGGGTGCTGGTGGCAGCCTCGGGGACTGGTCCTGGAGCAGGAGCCTGCGGGAGAAAGGGAGAAAAGGCGTGAACGTTATATATGTGTGGACGGTAGCGAGATTTCGCACAAAAAAAACGGAAGGGTGCTTTTAATTCCCGGAACGGATGAAGGGCTGCAGAAGTTGGCGGGAGTTTAACGGTGATGGCTAAACCGACTTGCTTTGATTAAAGAAAAGAAAAAGAAAAAGAAACCGCGAGCCAGTTCAGGATCGAACTGCTGGCAGTTGGCAGAATTAAGGCTGCAATACTGCATTCTAAGCACTGTGCCACCACAGGAATAGAATAAAATAAAATAGAATAGGATTCAGAATAGGATTCAGAATAGAATAGAACAGAATATTTATTTATTTATTTATTTTTCAAAATTTATAGACCGCCCCCTCTCCCCGAGGGGACTCGGGGCGGTGTACAGGCATCTCAGGCAGGTACAAAAGATAAATACCCTTAAATATATTCCCTTAAAAGCGAATTAAACCTAAATTCAACTGTACAGAATAATAAAAGTTAAAATCAACTAAAATGCATACCCCTAAAAATTGAATAGAATACAGAATAGAATAAAATAGGATTCAGAATAGAATAGAATAGAATAGAATAAAATAGGATTCAGAATAGAATAGAACAGAATAGAATACAGAATAGAATAAAATAGGATTCAGAATAGAATAGAATAGAATAGAATACAGAATAGAATAGAATAGAAGACAGAATAGAATAGGATTCAGAATCTTATTCTATTCTGAATCCTATTCTATTCTGTATTCTATTCTGTTCTGTTCTGTTCTATTCTAAATCCTATTTTATTCTGTTCTGTTCTATTCTGAATCCTATTCTATTCTGTATTCTGTTCTGTTCTGTTCTGCAGTATATAAGTCTATAGAATGGAATAGCAATAGCAATTAGACTTGTATACCACTTTCTAGTGCTTTATAGCCCCCTCTGAGTGGGTTACAGAGCCAGCCTCTTGCCCCCAACAATCAGGGTCCTCATTTTACAGACAGAAGGCCGGAAGGCTGAGTTCCACCAGGATCCTGTCAGGATTGAACTCTTGGCAGTGGTCAGCATTAGCCTGCCATACTGCCTTCTGACCACTGAGCCACCATGGCGCTTAGCCACTGATCGTTCAATGATGGGCAATGTGCATAATCAAACACTACCTACCTGAGGTTTAGGGCTCCCTCCAATGGTGAGTGTCCCCAAGGCGGCAACAGTGTTAGTCGCTACAGAAGAGCTGTCCTTTGTGTGTGGGGGCGGAGTCCCGGGCGGGAATTCGCTCTCGCTGCCCCCTAACCCGTTCAGTCCTTTGCGGGTGGGCAGGCTCCACTTGCTGCAGAGACCCTCGTAGACAAAAGGGGAGAGAGTCCCGAGGCTGGGGTGGAGGGGCAGAGGGGTACGTCCGGCGCCCTCAGCCACGGAAGCCAAGGAGCTGGCGCAGGAAAGCTGGCTTCCGAGGAAATGGGGGCCTGGAGGCCACGAGGCGGCAGGGGTCGGTGGGGGGCGTCCGTCGGTCTGGCTTAGCTGGGGCTGGACCAGCCAGCTCTGGCTCGGAGGAGGAAGGCTGGGATCGGATTCTGTGGAGAGAACAAGGCAAGGAAGTCAGGCGAGTCTGGGGACGGAGATGACAGCTGCTCTTTAAAAATTAAAATCAATCGACTTGATTTAAATCAAATCCACCCTGGCCTCCAACGTTGCCGACTTTAAGACCGGTGGACTTCAATACCCAGAATTCCCCCAGCCAGCAGTCCACAAGGTTGGACAGCCCTGCTTTAAATCAGGCCTCAAGTGCTCCACCCCAACCGGGTTCCCCAATTCTTCCTTCCAATCGCCTTCAGGAAGTGAGGGGAGCCGAATGTCAACTCTGAAGCATTCCTGGGAATTAATTAGGGCATCCGTTGGAATCCTGACACAGGCGACCTTCCGGAAAGTTTTCTTACCTGCCTGAGATTGGGCACCCGTGGGCCCCGGCTCGGTGGGGTTCGCAGCCGCCGGCCCGGCGTTGTGAGCCGTGCTCCCGGGGACCTGTGCGCTGTGCCCGGGGGGGTTATTGCTGAGAGACGAGCCCCCACCACAGTCTGAATCTTCGATGTTGCCTCCGCTGTTGCAGCCGGCTCCGCAGCCTTTTTGCAACCTGCAAGGCAAAAGAGGACATAGAACATAGAAGAACAGAGTTGGAAGGGACCTTGGAGGTCATCTAGTCCAACTCAGGCAGGAAACCCTATATACCATCTCAGACAGATGGCTATCCAATCTCTTAAAAGCCTCTGGTGATGGAGTGTACCAATAACTTCTGGAGGCAAGTTGTTCCACTGATTAATTGTTCTCATTGTCAGGAAATTCCTCCTTATTTCTACGTTGCTTCTCTCCTTGTTTAGTTTCCATCCGTTGCTTCTTGTCCTGCCTTTAGGTGCTTTGGAGACTAGGTTGACCCCTTCTTATTTGTGGCAACACCTCAAATATTGGAAGACTGCTATCATGTCACACCCTAGTCCTTCTTTTCCTTAGACTAGCCATACCCAATTCCTGCAACCGTTCTTCATATGTTTTAGCCTCCTGCTCCCTTGTTATCATGACTCTTCTTTGCATTCTTTCTAGGGTCTCAACATCCCTAGAGATACCCAATTCATCATCTACCATCTAGATGATATCATCCATCAACTAAACATGCTCAATTCGAGCATCCATTCTTCCTACGTTTTAGCCCCCAGTCCCCTCATCATCCTGGTCGCTCTTCTCTGCAACTCTTTCCAGAGTCTCAACATCTTTTTTATAGTGTGGGGACCAAAGCTGGATGCAGGATTCCAAATGCAGCCTTTGGCTTTGTAAAGTGGCAGAAAAGGGGTGGCATGCCCTTAGGAGCGCCCCGGTTGCAGGCAGGCACCCCTCAAACCATTGCAAAAGACCTACACTGGGAGGATTTTACAGCCCTTTCTCACCTCTCCTGCCAAAAGTCAAAGACAGAGGTTTTCCCAGCCCTTCCAGGGAAGGAAATGGGGAGACCAGTCAATCAATCAGAATAGAGCTGGAAGGGACCTTGGAGGTCATCCAGTCCAGGAGTCCCCAACCTTTCGGACCTCAGGAACCACTAAATTCGTAATTTTAAATCCCGCGGACCACTAATTTGACCTGCCTAATGAACGGCTGGATGGGCGTGGCTAGGCGGTCATGTGACTGGGTGGGCGTGACCAACTTAATGTCGCTCGTGTCAAAGGGGCGCCTCGCCAGCCTCTACTCGCCCCTCCCCTCCCAGCCACTCCTCGCCTGCACACCTGGGCTCTTTAAGGCTCCAACAGGAAGCCGTTGCTGGAGCTAAGCATCCACCAGGAGAAAGAGTTGGCAAAACAGCTCATTTCAAATTGGATCTGGCCGAGAAGGAGGCTCAGCAGAAGCACCTCACTGAGGACTAGGAGCATGGGCTTTCCAAGCAAAGGGGAGACCTGCGGGAGTGCAAGGCCAGGTCCCGGCGACTGGAGGCTCAGTGGGCTGAGATGGTCAGCCAGTTCCAGGCCATGAGGCAGTCCCACTGGAACGAGGCCCTCCAGCTCTTCGCCACCAGCGGCGCTTCCCTCCAGCCTTCGCCCAGAGCCCCCCACCAGGAGGCTGAAGCAGACCCCAAGTCAGAATGTCTCCCCAGCTCTGACCCACACAAGAAGACCCCAAAGGGGGAGACTCTCTG
>JAKRSK010012707.1:52500-167790 GCA_029891615.1 Natrix natrix natrix
GGTTGACAGAGTGGCTGGCCCAAATGTGACCCACACATTTGGCTTTGTGCTCCTAGTGGTTGGCCCAAAATCACCCAGCCGGCTTTCATGCCTAAGGCGGGACTAGAACTCACCGTCTCCTGGTGACTGGACCAAAGTTACTCAGCTAGCTTTCATGCCTAAGGTGGGGACTAGAATTCACCCTCTCCTGGTGATTGGCTCAAAGTCACCCAGCTGGCTTTCATGCCTAAGATGGGACTAGAACTCACCGTCTCCTGATGACTGGCCCAAAGTTACCCAATAGCTTTCATGCCTAAAGCAGAACTAGAATTCACCGTCCCCTGGTGATTGGACCAAAGTTACTCAGCTAGCTTTCATGCCTAAGGCGGCACTAGAATTCACTTTCTCCTAGCGATTGGCCCAAGGTCACCCAGCTGGCTTTGTGCCCAAACCAGAACTAGAACTCCCGGCCTCCCATTTTCTAGCCAGTTATCTTCACCGACTCTCTCAAGCATTTCTACTCCCCCCCCTCAAAAACCAAGGCAACTGAGGGAGGGGCTTTGCAGTAAAAAGAATCGGGAAAGGGCCAGATTTACCTGGTGCAGCTTCAGAGACATGCGCACGCCAGGCGCCACCACCTGGTGCAAAAGATCCATATCGGCAAAGACCCACTCGTCCCGGGGCGACGTGATGCGGAAGTCGCCCTTGAACAGGGCATGCAAGCCGTAAAGGAAAGGCTCCAGGCTATCGAAAGAGACAAGGCGGGTCACGTTTAGCCTCCGACTGCACCAAGACCCTTGATGCTCTCTGAGCTTGGAGGTTGTCCTCCAGACGTTTCATGACCCAACTAGGGAACGTTGTTAAGTTAAGTAAGCTCCCCGTTAGGAGAGCGAGTGTGCAGAGAAGCGTAATGAGAGTGGTATGGAAGAACACGCACAAACCAGCATAGAGGGACAGCGAATAGTATAAAATATAGTAGTCTACTATGTGGAAATATAGAGGTATTCAATTTACAGTCCAAGTCGTACACGGTTCAGTCAGTCCGTTATCAATGTTCTCAGTTAAGGAACGATCCTTCGAACACAGTCCAGTATCAAATAATCGGTTTAGGCTAACAGTAGCAAAAACACAGTAACTCACGATACATCCACCGATCAGCGTCTAACAAACAGAGAGCTAACAGTCATTCTGGCTCCCTCTTATGGCTGCTTGAGGTAACAGCAACCAATCACATTAGAGCAGTACTTAAAGAAACAGTACTACCATCCTGGTTTATATATTGCTAACCCAACTGTTGGCTTACATTCCTAACAAACATCATCAGAGCTAGAAGGGAGGGGAGTTTGCAGAAGGGGGGAGGAGGAAGAGGAAGAGGAGGAGGAGAAGGAGAAGAAGTAGAAAAAGAAGAGGAAGAGGAAGGAGGAGCAGAGTACAACAATAACAATAACGACAACTGTGGGTCCTTGATGCTCTCTGAATTCTCTGCCAGTGGTTTTCCTGCAGACGTTTCAAGACCCAGCTAGGTAACATCATCAGACCTAGAAGGGAGGGAAGTTTGCAGAAGGGAGGAGGAGGAGGAGAACAAGGAGAAGGAGAACTACTACTACTACTACTACTACTACTGTGGGGTCCTTGGTGGTTTTCCTGCAGACGTTTCATGACCCAGCTAGGTAACATCATCAGACCTAGAAGGGAGGGAAGTTTGCAGAAGGGAGGAGGAGGAGGAGAACAAGGAGAAGAACTACTACTACTGCTGCTACTGCTACTACTACTACTACTACTACTACTAGGTGGTTTTCCTGCAGACGTTTCATTACCAATGTACTCATCCTCCGTGATGGGGGAGGGAGAAGAAAGAGCAAACCCCACTTCCCCCTTAAAACTGATAGTGTTACCTAGAGGGGTCATGAAACGTCTGCGGGGAAAACCGCCAAGCTCAGACAGCACCAAACCCAGTTCCATCCCCAAGGGGCCAATAATCTCCGTGGGGGGGTCCTTGCTGCTCTCAAATGAGTTTCCCTGCAGGCATTTCACGACCACGCTAGGTAACATCATCGGGGTTAGAATGGAATCGAGCCGAGAGGGCTGGGGAGAAGCACGAAGGGCTTCCTCTCACCTGGCTGACATGCTGTGGGAGGCCGTTCCGAGGGCTCGGCGGCCCAGGATGCAAAGTCCGAAGCACAGGGTGACCAGGCGGGAATTCCACTTCCGGTCCACGGCCTGCAGGAGGAGGGAGACCACAGGCGGGAGGTGAATTTTAGGGCCACCGTGGACCCCTTCTCCAGAAATTGGGGGCGGGGGCAGCTGTCGGGTTCCCAAGCCAAGTCTCAGATCATCCTGCTCCCCTCTTCCCTCTGTCCCCCGACTCACCTTTTCCCTGCGCCCGGAGCAGTACTGAATCCAGTCGAGGTAGATGTTGCAGAAAGAAGCCAGGGAGATTCCCGCCATGCGGTGGTCGTAGTCTTCGTCGATGTTGAGGTTGAAGGTGGGGTCGCTGTCGGCGTAGTTGAGGGCGGTGCAAGGCCGGAGGGCTTCCTGGATGCCTTCGTTCCCCATCCACTCCTCCAGCTTCGGGGAGCAGGTCACGTAGTAGATGATGCTCTGCGGGGAGAGGAAAGGGGCCAGCGAGGGAGGGAAGGAAGAAAAACAGGGAGGGAGGGAGGGAGAGAGGAAAGATAGGTTGGAAAGAAGGAAGAGAATGGGATGGATGGATGGATGGAAGGAAGGAAACGGGAGGGAGGGGAAGGAAGGAAAGGAAGGAAAGAAGGAAGGAAGGAGGGACGGAGGAGGTAATGGGAGGGAGGGAGAAAGAAGGGAAAATAAGGAAAGAAGGAGGGATGGAGGGAGGGAGGGAGTAATGGGAAGGAAGGAAGGGAGGGAGGGAGGGCATGGGAGGGAGGAAAAGAAGATGGGAAGGAAGGAAGGAAAGAAGGAGGGACGGAGGAGGTAATGGGAGGGAGGGAGAGAGGAGGGAAAATGAGGAAAGAAGGAGGGAGGGAGGAAGTAATGGGAGGGAGGGAAAGGAGAGGGGAGGGAAGATGAAGGAAGGAAGGGAGGAAGGAAGGAAACAGGACGGAGGGGAAGGAAGGAAAGAAGGAAGGAGGGAGGGAGGAAGTAATGGGAGGGAGGGAAAGGGGAGCGGAGGGAAGATGAAGGAAGGAAGGGAGGAAGGAAGGAAACGGGAGGGAGGGGAAGGAAGGAAAGAAAGGAAAGAAGGAAGGAGGGAGGGAGGAAGTAATGGGAGGGAGGGAAAGGGGAGGGGAGGGAAGATGAAGGAAGGAAGGAAGGAAGGAAGAAGGTAATGGGAGGGAAGGAAGGAAGGGAGGAGGGAAGATGAGAAGGAAGGAAAGAAAGAAAAAGAACGAAAGAGGAGAGAAGAACAAAGGAATGTGAAAAGGGAAGGAAGAGACGTGTTAAAGGGTTAAACATTTAATCATCATTTGTGTTTGCTAATCACAGCAAGCTAAAAACAAGATTTTCAAAAGACAATGGCTGAGGTCACCTTATGCTCAAACCACCCTAAACTTCCAGGGGCTTCAAACGAAACCTCTCCCCCCCCTCAAGCTGCTGCGTCAAAGTTCCGTTTTCCTTATCCGCCTGGCTCAACCACCGAAGGCTGCCCGCGATTAGCTTTGCGTGAAGGAGGGAAGGGACAGATTTCTCCGGGCGAGTGGGGACTCGTTGGCAACGGGAAGGTTAAAAGTTGTGAGTCAAAGGAAGGGCAGGCAAACCTCACGCTTCGTACAATGAAGGTTCGTGGTTGAAGGTTAACAGAGTCACAGAGTTGGAAGGGACCTTGGAGGTCTTCTAGTCCAGCCCCCTGCTCAGGAAGGAAAGCCTACACCACTTCAGACAAATGGGTATCCAACTTCTTCTTCAAAGCTTCCATTGTTGGAGCATTTACAAACTTCAGGAGGCAATTTCTGTTCCACTGATTCATTGTTCCCACTGTCAGGAAATTCCTCCTTAGTTCTAAGTTGCTTCCCTCCTTGATTAGTTTCCACCCATTGCTTCTTGTCCTGCCTTTAGGTGCTTTGGAGAATAGCTTGACTCCCTCTTCTTTGGGGCAGCCCCTGAGATATTGGAAGACTGCTATCCTGTCTCCCCTGGTCCTTCTTTTCATTAAACTAGACATACCCCAATTCCTGCAACCGTTCTTTGTATATTTTAGTCTCCAGCCCCCTAATCCTCTTTGTTGCTCTTCTCTGCACTCTTTCTAAGGTCTCAACATCTTTTTTGGCATCATGGTGACCCAAAATGTGGACGCAGTAGTCCAACGGTGGTTAAGAAGACCCCGTGGGCTTCCCAAGAGACGGGAGTTTTAAGACTTTGCAATCCAATCCCAATCTCAAGCTGGATCAAAAGAAGCGACGTAAAAGGAGACATTTCCTGACAGTTAGAACAATTGATTGGTGGAAGGACTTTTGCCTTCAGAAACTGTGAATGCAGAAGTTGTGAATGCTCCAACGCTGGAAGTTTTAAAGAACAAATTGAACAAACGTTTGTCTGGAATGGTACAGGGTCTCCTGCTTGAGCAGGGGGTTGGACTAGAAGACCTCAAAGGTCCCTTCTAGATTAGATTCTATTCTTATTCTATTCTATATTTATTCTGTTATTCTACTCTATTCTATATTTATTCTGTTATTCTATTCCATTCCATTACATTCTATTCTGAATTTTATTCTATTCTATATTTATTCTGTTGTTCTATTATATTCTATATTTTTGTTATTCTATTCTATTCTATTCTATATTCATTGTTATTTTATTCTATTACATTACATTACATTCTATTCTAAATTTTATTCTATTCTATATTCATTCTGTTGTTCTATTCTATTCTATATTTATTATGCTATTCTATTCTGTATTCATTCTGTTATTCTATTCTATTACATTCCATTCCATTCTATTCTAAATTTTATTTTATTCTATATTCATTTCGTTGTTCTATTCTATTCTATTCTATTCTAGTCTAGTCTAGTCTACATTTATTCTTTTGTTCTATTCTATTCTGTTCTATTCTATATTTATTCTGTTATTCTATTCTGTTCTATTCTATATTTATTGTTATTCTATTCTATTCTATATTCATTCTGTTATTCTATTACATTCCATTCTATTCGATTCTGAATTTTATTCTATTCTATTCTATATTCATTCTGTTATTCTCTCCTATTATTCTATTCCTATTCTATTCAGTATTCATTCTGTTATTATCTTCCCTTCTCTTTTCATTCTGTTATTCTACTCCACTCCACTCCATTCTAGAAAGGCACACAAGATGTCTTGCTGGAGCAAGGGTTTTTGACGAGAAGACCTCCAAGATCCACTCCAACTCCTGTTATTCTCCTATTCTATTCCCGGCTAAATAGATTCCCCGGAGCCATTCCCGCCCCTTTCCCCCCCAATCTGCAAAAGAGAAAAGACCACCAAGCTGTGACTTAAAACGGCCTTGGCAAAAGAATCTGGGCATCCGTGTGAGAAAAGAGATTCCTCACCTTCACGTAGTACGTGATGAGGATCTTCCGCAGGTCGAAAACCTGCAGCATGGAGGCCGCGTTGTTGTCGCTGATGCTGTAGCCCTCCAAGACGTACTTGGTGGCGGCCACTTCCCAAGCCAGCCAGCGCTGCCCGAAGGCCGCGTTGAAACTCAGCATGCGGGGAAGGTGACCTGGTTCACAGCAGCAACAGGCTTCGTCCTCTTCCACGCCTTCCGTGATCGCCTCCACCTCCCGCTGCTGGCAGTACGTTCCTGGAAGGTGGGTTGTTTTTTTTTTTAAACAAAACAAAACAAAACACGCAATTCAAATTTCTGGCGGAGATTTGAGACGGTGCACGGTCAAGAAGCAACGGTGAGAACTGGACAAAGAACCACTGATTGGTTCAAAATTGGGAAAGGAGTCCGGCAAGGCTGTATGGGGAACCTTTTTGGGCTCGCGTGCCATAAGTGGGGGGAGCGCATGGGGGTCGTGTGCAGGGGTGCCACACCCATAATGCAATGCACGATCGCCCAGGTGCGCATGCACACACTACAGGCGCGACCCCCCATTTTTTGCATGCTTTTTTCGCCCTCCCCAGGCTCCAGAGGCTTGATAGGAGCCTGGGGAGGGTGAAAACAGCCTCCCTCGCCTCCCCGGAAGCCCTCCGGAGGCTTCAGGAATCTTCAGGATGCTTTCTCTAAAGTCTCCGGAGCAGTCAAAACGATCCTCCGAGTAAACTGGACTTCCGGTTTGCTCAGAGAGTCGTTTTGAGCGCTCTGAAGGCTTCAGGGACCTTCAGGACGCTTCCCTGAAGCCTCCGGAGGGGTCAAAATGAACCTCTGAACAAACCGGAAGTCCGTTCCCAAACTTCCGGTTTGCCCATAAGGCTGGTTTTTTGCACTCCGGAGGCTTAATGCAACATTAAGAAAACTAGGACCATGGCATCCGGCCCTCTCAATTCCTGGCAAATAGATGGGGAAGAAATGGAGGTAGTAGGGACAGATTTTATTTTCCTGGACTCCAAGATCACCGCAGATGGGGACTGCAGCCCAGGAATTAAAAGAGGCTTGCTCCTGGGGAGGAAAGCGATGGCGAATCTAGACAGCATCCTAAAAAGCAGAGACATCACCCTGCCAATCAAAAGTGCATCTAGCCAAGGCGATGGTTTTCCCAGTTGCAATGGATGGCTGTGAAGGTTGGACCACAAGGAAGGCTGAGCGCCAAAGAATGGAGGCCTTTGAACTCTGGTGCTAGAGAAGACTCCTGCATTGAGTCCCTTGGACTGCAAGGCCATCCAACCGGTCAGTCCTAGAGGAGATCAACCCTGGCTGCTCTTTAGAAGGCCAGATCCTGAAGAGGAAACTCAAAGGCTTTGGCCACCTAAGGAGAAGGAAGAAGGACTCCCTGGAGAAGATGCTGGGAAAGATGGAGGGCAAAAGAAGAAGAAGGGGACGGCAGAGAAGGAGGTGGCTGGATGGAGTCATCGAAGCAGTCGGCCTGAGCTTAAATGGACTCCAGAGGATGGGAGAGGACAGGAAGGCCTGCAGGAACGTGGTCCATGGGGTTGCGATGGGTCGGACACGACTTCGCGACATACAACAACAAATCGTCTTCAGCTTTTCTAAAGCTTCACAGGGAGACCCAATCTGGTCTCCCTATCTTGCCCCACCCCACCCCACCCAACGGCAGCTTTCCCCCCAGCTCACCGCGGAATTCGAGGCCTCGCAGCTGAAAGGTGACCAAGCCGTTGCCGATCTCGATGAGGTGAACGAGGCTGTTCAGGTAATCCGAGGCCAGGATGAAGCAGTCCCCCGTGGTGTAATTGCCCCAGCGTCCCAACACCAGGTCTCCGCAGAGGGTGTGTTGCAACGAGCGGGTCAGATGCTCGTAAAAGATGGAGTTCAGATTGTTGTCGTCAGCACCTGCAGGGTGGCAGAAGCAAGGGAGGGGTGAGCCAACCAGCTTTATGTCTTCTGGGACATCTGCAGGTAATTCTGGGGGTAGGGTGGCCTAGAGGTGGAGCTCTCGCCTCACAATCAGGAGGCTGTGAGTTCGATCCTAGGCAGAGGCAGCTACTTCTCTCTCTGGGCAAAATGAGACATATATCTGCTGAACAAAACTCCGCACTGGCAACAGGGACGCATCCGGCCAGTAAACACTCAGCTCCATCCAGTTGCCCAGATTCCACCCCACACGGGATTATGGGGCCTCACAATTAGAAGGCTGTGAGTTTGATGCTAGATAGAGGCAGATATTTCTCTCTCTGAGCACAATGAGAAATATATCTGCTGAACAAAACTCCGCATTGGCAACAGGGACGGCATCTGGCCAGTAAACACTCAGCTCCATTCAGTTGCCCAGACTTCACCCCACAAAAGGATTATGGAGTTGTTGAAAGAAGATCTGCAGGTAGTCTTCGACTTACGACCCTTTTTAATGGCTGTTGGAAGTCACAACAGCCCTGAAAAAAAGTGTCGCCCCGCACTTATGGCCGTTTTGTGGCATCCCACAAAATGCGGCCACGTGACTGCGGGAGCGATGGCCCTGGGAGCTTCAGAACTGCGTCGTGAGTGCTTTTTGAGGGTTCCGTTGTTGACTTCCAACAATCGTTAAGCAAACGGCTATAAGTCAAGGATTGCGCGCACCCGTGTCTTTCCCTGCGAGATTGCCAACGCTATGGGCTGTCCGATAACCTACCAGGGTTGCGGTCAAGCTGGGTGGCCAGTCGGGTGTTTGAATGATCCACTCTCTTGGTGCTAGGAAGAAGGAAGGAAGGACATGAGATCAGGAAGAGGCTATTCTTAAATTCTATTCTATTCTATTCTATTCTTTCATTCTATTGTATTCTACTCAACAGGAATGCTGCCGCCCCCTGGTGGCTGTCTGAAGAGTTGCACCTCATTATCAAACCCTCGACTCCTTTCCCCAAAGGACAGTTTAAATATCTGGCCCTCTATATTCTTCCATTAAATTCTATTAAATTCTATTCTATTCTATTCTATTCTATTCAACAGGAATGCTGCTGCCCCCTAGTGGCTGTCTGAAGAGTGGCACCCTGCCTCTATTGCCCAATTTGATTTCATGAATTAAGAATTAAGATCATCATCATCATCAAATCCTCGACTCCTTTCCCCAAAAGACAAGTTTAAATATCTGGCCCTCTTATATTCTTCCATTAAATCATAAAGCTGTGGTCGCTGGCAATATTTAAATCAGTATTTCTCAACCACAGCCATTGTAAGCTGCCTGGACTTCGACTCCCAGAATTCCTCAACCGGTATTGCTAAGAATTCTGGGAGTTGAAGTCCATCCCTCTTAAAACATGCTGGGTGGGCAATCTTGGGACTTTAAGCAGTCCAGACTGCTTAAAAGTTGCTAAAGTTGAGAAACACTTCTAAATAAAAGCCAAGGAAATGAAGGGAGAGAGAGAAAAAAAGATAAATGCAGGTTATTTGATAAAGTTAGTCCTACGGAAGCGTTTACCCAGCATGCCAAAATAATTCAAGAAGTATGAAGGCTTCCTATTACTGCCCTTATTAAAATAAGATTAACTATTGTCATAGAAAAAAGGGAGTTTCTAAGCATTTACAGAATGATTCTTTTTACCATAGGACAGCAAAAAGTGGTAAGAGGCAGATACCCTTCTCTCTCTGGGCATGATGAGAATATATCTGCTGAATATAACTCCGCACTGGCAACAGGAAGGGCATCCGGCCAGGAAACACACAGCTGCATTCAGTTGCCCAGACCTCACCCCACAAGGGATTATGGAGCCTGACAATCAGGATGCTGTGAGTTCAATGCTAGGTAGAGGCAGATGTTTCTCTCTCCGGGCACAATGAGAATATATCTGCTGGACAAAACTCCCCACTGGCGACAAGGAAAGGCATCAGGCCAGTAAACACACAGCTGTATTCAGTTGCTCGGACTCTACCCCGCAAGGGATGTTGTTGATGATGATAGCAAGCGGTGCTATTAGAACCCCTTTCTCCGATGAATTAAAGCAAATTAATTGGTCTGGAGGCCTCCATATCCTCAACTCACTTGTAATCGCGCTCCCAAAATTTGACGGGGCGAGCATAGGACATGATGAAAACGGCGCTGCCCAGCAACGGGTTGAGGGGCGTGGAGAACAGCGCGGAGAGAACAGCCTGGAGGAAGAGCATGGCTGAATCTGGACAGGCCAGGGTTAAGGACACATCAAGCAAACCAGAGATAAGTCAAGAGGTTTCCTTTCCAAATCTCTCTGTTATGGGCAGAAGGAAGGAGCTGGTGATAGATTTAAAAATAATTCTGTTTTTTTTTGCTTTAATCAAAGCAGCCAATCTAGTCATCTCGGCTCATTCCGACAACTTTTGCAGCCACTCTTAAAGTTGTCAGAGTTGGGAAAACTGGGTTAGATAAAAGAAACCTGAGTCTGGAACAGAACTGTAACCTGAGAAATCCATCCATCCATCCATCCATATTTCCCTCCCTATGCCTTCCTTTCTTTTTCTTTCTTTCTCCTTTCTTTCTTTTTCCTTTTTCTATTCTTCTGTCTCTGTCCTGCCTTTCCTCCGTATGTCCTTCTTTCTCTTTCTATTCTTTCTTTCTTTCCTTTCTTTTCTTCTGTCTCTGTCCTTCCTTTCCTATGTCTTTTTCTTTTTTTCTCTTTTCTTCTGTCTGTCCTTCCTTCCTTCCCTATGCCTTCCTTCCTTTTCTTCTTTTTTTTCTCTTTCTCTCCTTCTTTCTTGTTCTTTTCGTCTGTCCTTCCTTCCCTCCCTATGCCTTCCTTCCTTTTTCCTTTCTTCCTTTTTATTTTCTTCTGTCTCTGTCCTTCCTTCTTTCCTTCCCTATGTCTTTTTCTTTCTTTCTCTTTTCTTCTGTCTGTCCTTCCTTCCCTATGCCTTCCTTCCTTTTTTTCTTCTTTCTCTTTCTTTCTCTCCTTTCTTTTTCTTTTCGTCTGTCCTTCCTTCTCTCTCTATGCCTTCCTTCCTTTTTTCCTTTCTTCCTTTTTATTTTCTTCTGTCTCTGTCCTTCCTTCTTTCCTCCCCTATGTCTTTTTCTTTCTCTCTTTCTTCTTTTCTCTGTCTATCCTTCCTTCCCCATGCCTTTCTTTTTCTTTCTTTTTTTCTTTCTCTTTTCTTCTGTCTCTGACCTTCCCTCCTTCCTATGCCTTTCCCTTCCTTCCTTCCTTCCTTCCTTTCCTTCCTTCCTTTCTTCCCTTGTCTCTGTCCTTCCTTCCCCCTTCTCACCTTCATAAATACATAAACAAACAAGCAAGCAAACTAATGCTGTCTTCAAAATTTCTTGAGGCCCTGAGTTCCACAAGTTAATTGCGCCTTTGGTTTTGGCGGGGAAAGGCAAATTCCTCCCTCCTTCCTCCCCTTCTTGGAAAAGGATACGTGGCACGGCGAAGGGCTGCGCAAAGGCGTGGAAGGCTGAGCCCCAGGTGATCTGCCAGGGCGCGATGTACGTGAGGACAAAACGGAGCTTGTATAAGAGGTCCCACAGCTGGGGTTAAAAACAACAACAACCAAGCAATGAAAACCACAGAGAGGGGAGAAAAAGAGAAGGTTGAGGATTTCACCTGTACATCCACAAACCCCAAGCACAGCTGTAAACAGTGGTGGGATTCAACCGGTCCACACCACTTCAGCCGAACCAGCTGTTAAGTTGGTGGCTGGCCCCGCCCCGCTCCTTCCAGGAGTCCCAACGCGCCCCTGTTTTGGCTCCCAGGAGGCTGCAGGAAGGCCTACTAGGCCCCAAAAGAGGTGTGTGTGTGTGTGTGTGTGTGAGAGAGAGTGTGTATGTGTCCCTGCAGCCCAATTTTGCTCCCAGGAGGCTGCAGGAGGCTGAGTGCTGTCACACAGCCCTGGCCACGCCCACCATGGCCACGCCCAGCCAGCCATTAGGGCAGAGGACCGGTTGTTAAATTGGTGGCTGGCCCTGCCCTGCTCCTTCCAGGAGTCCGTCCCCCCCCCCCCCATTTTGGCTACTAGGAGGCTGAGTGCTGTCACACAGCCCTGGCCACGCCCACCCTGGCCACGCCCACCCAGCCGGTCATTAGGGCAGCGAACCGGTTGTTAAATTATTTGAATCCCACCACTGGCTGTAGATCTCTGCAGGCCCCTGGTCTCTTCCTTCTAGATGCTAAAGGGGGGAGGGGAGAGGGGGTAACTGCCCCAAACCAGCACGCACCTTGCTAAAGAGAATAGACATGATGAAGTAGTCGGTGAGAAAACCCTCCGAATATTGTTTGTAGTCGAACTGGAAAAAGAGCACGGTGAAGCCCAGGGTGACATACTGTTGCGGGGGGCAGCAGAAGGAACTCCGCAGAAGTTTCATGCCAGCCACGGTGAGGAGGAGAGCTCGGCACCTGGGGGGCAGGATTGGGGGCAGGGAGAGGAAAGAGGGGGATGATTATTACCTTAAGGGGAAAAGAACGCAAACTTTTGAAAGATTTGCTTCCTTCCATTTATTGTGGCAGAGGTCGACATCCGAACAGAATAGAATAAGGAACAGCATTAAGAATAGAATAAAGAATAGAAGAGAGTAGAATTAAGGGATAGAATAAAATAGGGAATAAAGTAGAGTAGAGTAAATAGAATAATAGAATAGAATAAATATAGAATAGAATAGGATTAGAATAGAATTAATATAGAATAGAATAGAATTAGAATAGAATTAGAACAGAATTAGAATAGAGTTAGAATAAAATAGAATTAATATAGAATAGAATAGAATTAGAATTAGAATAGAATAAAGTTAGAATAAAATAGAATTAATATAGAATAGAATTAGGATAGAATAGAGTTAGAATAGAATTAATATAGAATAGAATTAGAATAGAATAGTTAGAATAAAAAAGAATTAATATAGAATAAATATAATTAATATAGAATAGAATTAGAATAGAATTAATATAGAATAGAATTAGAATAGAATAGTTAGAATAAAATAGAATTAATATAGAATAGAATTAATATAGAATAGAATTAATATAGAATAGAATTAATATAGAATAGAATAAATATAGAATAGAATTAATATAGAATTAGAATAGAATACAATACAATTACAATTCAGAATACAGTACAATACAATTCAGAATAGAATAGAATAGGAATAGAAATAGGGACAGGATAGAATAACAATAGCACTTAGACTTATATACCACTTCATGGTGCTTTGCAGCCCTCTCTAAGTGGTTTACAAAATCAGCCTCTTGCCCCCAACAATCTGGGTCCTCATTTTACCTTGGAAGGACGGACGTCTGAGTCAACCCTAAGCCGGTGAGAATCGAACTGCGGGCAGTCGCCAGAATTAGCCTACAATACTGCATTCTGACCACTGCGCCACCATCAAGAAAAGCAGCCTTGTCCATAAGCTCTACCCTCTTTGTACATGTGATGTGATGTCGCAAAACAATGAAAGTTTCCTTGCGCTGAAGGCTTTTCCTCCTTTGGGCATTTTATAATCTGATATTGTAAACTCTATTCTCTCTCTGGGCACACCGAGAATGTATCTGCTGAACAAAACTCCGCACTGGCGACCTGAAGGGCATCTGGCCATTAAAACATTCTGCTAGCTCCATTCAGTTGGCCAAGCTCCATCCCGCAAGGGATTATTGGGGAGGGGGGGGGTTGAAAGATGATGAAGTCGTTGTAAGCCCCTTTGTACGTGTGATGTGATCCCACCCACCACCCCACCCCCACCCCCAAAGGGACTGCAGGCGGGACTGGATGGACTTACGGAATGCAGAGCTTCTCCTGCCGAGGGCTGCTGACCCAATGGGCATCGATCGTCAGGGCGTTCAGCACCACAGCTGGGTAGATGACGTACTTCTCGACGCACTGCAGCCAGGCGTACAGCTTCTCAAACCACATCAACTCCGCCGCGCCTGGAAGGACGGAGGGGGGGGGGGAAGTAGAGAAGTCAAAAGAAAAGGATGAAGACCACCACGTTTCCCCCATTTCAATCCCCAGTGGTCTGCGATAACCCTGAGCCTGAGACAAGCTCAAAGCCCAGGGAGGCTGCAATTTCCTAATCTATTCTACAATTACTCTAATCTACAGCCTAGCCCACTGTTTAAGCTCCCAGAATTCCCCAGCCAGCATGCTTTAAGATAGGAGGACTTCAACTCCCAGAATTCCCCAGCCAGCAGGCTTTAAGATGGGTGGACTTCAACTCCCAGAATCCCCCAGCCAGCATGCTTTAAGATAGGAGGACTTCAACTCCCAGAATTCCCCCGTTAGCTTGCTTTAAGATAAGAGAACTTCAACTCCCAGAATTCCCCAACCACCATGGTTTAAGATGGGTGGACTTCAGCTCACAGAATTCCCCAGTCAGCATGCTTTAAGATAGGAGGACTTCAACTCCCAGAATCCCCCAGCCAGCATGCTTTAAGATGGGTGGACTTCAGCTCCCAGAATTCCCCAGTCAGCCTGCTTTAAGAGGGGTGGGCTTCAACTCCCAGAATCCCCCAGCCAGCATGCTTTAAGATGGGCGGACTTCAACTCCCAGAATCCCCCAGCCAGCATGCTTTAAGATGGGCGGACTTCAACTCCCAGAATTCCCCAGCCAGCATGCTTTAAGATGGGCGGACTTCAACTCCCAGAATTCCCTAACCAGCCTGCTTTAAGAGGGCTGGACTTCAATTCCCAGAATTCTGGTCAGTGGCCATGTTGGCTGGGGAATGCTGGGAGTTGAAGTCCACCCACTTCTAAATTGCTAATAGTATACTTGATGCAATCCTATCGGAGGTTTTCACGCAAGAACTTAAATTGGGATCCAGTCGGTGCCCAACCGCTGCCTTCACTTTCGACCAGCATGCCTAGTGTCGGGGATGAGGGGACAGCAGTAGAACCCAGAGCCTCCCAGGCCCTCCGCTCACTTCCCTTCCAGTGGCGCACTTACTGCGGACTTCGAACTGGCTGTATTCTCGCGGTTTCAGGATGGGCTGGGAGAGGCAAAACCAGGGCAGCTGCTTGCGGAGTTGTGGCAGGAGGTAGTGGGTGACAAAACCGACCAATCCTGCCAGGGCATAGAGTACGTAGCCTAGAACAGACTGAGGAGGGCAGAATAAGGAGAAACGCAGTGATTATTGGTAAGTCCTCCACTTACGAATGCCTGTTTAGTGAATTTTTGAAATTACGACGTACTCCCCCAAAGGTACTTATGACCTGGTTCCCACGTTTTTATGGCTGTAAAGTCCCCTTGGGGGGGACATGTGATCACACTGGCCTCTGCAGGAGCTGGGCTCAGACACCTTCCATTATCCACGGCCATCCATCCGTATAGTTAATCCTTGACTTACGACAATCGAGCCCACAGTTTCTGTGGTTGAGCGAGACAGCTGTTAAGTAAGTTCTGTCCCATTTTACGACTTTTTCGGTCACAGTAAAGGTTCCCCTCGCACGTATGTGCTAGTCGTTCCCAACTTTTTTCCCCCCCTCTCTCTCCCCTGCTCTTTGCCGTCCCTCGGGGTTAATAATAACGATAATAAGAATTATTTTTGGGGTTTTTTGGTTATTTTCCGCCCCGTCTTCCCCTCCCAGGATTGTGGAGTTGGGGGTTGGTGGGAAAATTTTAAAAAACACGGGAAGAGGGGTGGATGGGGAAATTTTACGGCAGCCGAGGTTCAGGATTTTGAAACAAGCCTGGAAAGATGCGAGACGAAGGCTGTTCGGGTGTCTATGCAGAAAAGGGAAAAAGAGAATCGGATACGTAAAAGTTCCCCTCGCACGTCTGTGCTAGCCGTTCCTGACTCTAGGGGGCGGTACTCATCTCCATTTCAAAGCCGAAGAGCCAGCGCTGTCCGAAGACGTCTCCGTGATCATGTGTCCAGCATGATTCAACGCCGAAGGTGCCCGGAATTCTGTTCCCTTCCCACCAAAGGTGGTTCCTATTTTCCTACTTGCATTTTTTTAATACTTCCGAACTGCTAGGTTGGCAGAAGCTGGGACAAGTCGCGGGAGCTTGCTCCGTTAAGCGGCGCTAGGGATTCGAACCTCCCAACTGCCGACCTTTCTAGACGACAAGCTCAGCATCTCAGCCACTGAGCCACCGCATCCTTGGTACAGTTCTTAAGTGAATCACGGAAGTGGTTTTATGTTAGTAACACGGAATCTGGCTTCCCCATTGACCGTGCTCAGGGGGTCCCCAAAAGGGGTTTGAATGAATAGCAGAATAACCAGAGTCGGAAAGGACCTTGGAGGTCTTCTAGTCCAATCCCCTGCTCCAGCAGGAAACCTTATACCAACCATGAGATAAATGCTTGTCCAATCACTTCTTAAAAGCCTCGAGTGTTAGAGAACCAACAACTTCAGCAGACAATCATCATGTGTGAGCCACTTGCCAAAAGTCACGTGACCTTGGGGATGCCACAACGGTCGTATGTGTGAAAAACGGTCATAAGCCACCGTTTTCAGTGCCCCTGTAACTTTGAGCCGTCACGAAACAAACTGTAGTAAGTCAAGGACTCTCTGTGGAACCAGCGTCCCCCCGTATTATCCACAGGCCAAACGGCTACCCACTGCCCACCCCCACGTCCTCCCCCCTTTCCTTCCCTCCCCGTCAACGTTCTGGTCTTAGGTACCTCAAGAGCGATGAAGACGGTGCTGGCGCTGATGGCGAAGGTCAGGACGGCGATGATGAAGCACATGACGAGGTCGGAGTGAAGGATCTCGCGCTGCGAAGGACAAAAGAGGTATTGTCACAGTTGACTCGCTACGCAGCCGTAATCCGCAAGCAGACGACAGCAGCCAGAGAGTGCCGCCTGGAAACGTGAGACAGGCCCAAGCCCCCAAGGGAATCGCCCGGGAATCCCCGAGGCAGACAGGCCGTTTCCAAAATAAAGCTGATTGCAACTGATAGGTGGACATTGGACATGGGGAGAGTCAGGGGGGAAAGGAAACGTTTTGCCTGTGTTGTTTGCGCGCGAAACTATTAGAACTGGCTTTTCACCTTCTGCACCCATATGGCTTTTGAGTACAATTTTCTTGGGGGAAAAAATTTCCCAGGAGTTCCTTTTGCTGTTTAACACAGTGGGACGGATATGTTGAACGGCAGGAAAGGGGAAACCAGAAGCTCTGGATTCGGAGTGGCGCTTGGACACTCCTTTCCATCATGGTTTAATTCTGGGATGTCAAACACAAGGCCCACGGGCCGCATCCGGGTGCTTAGATCTAACCCGCGGGACCGCAACAGCAAGGGACCGGCCCGGGTTAACTCTGCCAGCGAAAATGGGCTCCCAATCTCCGTTTTCAGCTGGGACGGCCTCCTGCAACCCTCTGCCAGCGAAAACGGAGCTCCTCTTCCGGTGGCAGGGGGTTGCAGGAGGCTGTCCCAGCCGAAAACAGAGATTGGGAGCCCGTTTTCGCTGGCAGAGCGCTCAAGCCACCACAGGCGCCCCGACATCAGTGATGTCAAGTTGGCCACGCCAGGGGTGACTGCTGGGGGTTCGCACGGGTTCGGCCGATCCTCCAGCTAGGATTCTGCCCAGTTCAGCGAATCCCCAAATGCCATCCCTAACTGGCCACGCCCATCCCTCCCCTCCTAGGAATCTCCATGCAGCTCATTTATTATGCCAGGTAAGTTGTAGGGCCTGCACGGAGGCTCGGGGAGAGGGAGAAAACAGGATATTGGATATTCCGGAAGTGTGGAAACAGGTCAGTTTCCGGAGCCTAGGGGAAGCAGTTTTCACCCTCCCAGAGGCTCGAGGAAAGCCTCCGGAGAGCGAAAAATGCCCCCCCCCCTCTCTGCGTCATGCAGGATGCTGACTAGGCCATGCCCACCATGCCACGCCCACCTAGCAACAAGGCAGCGAACCTGTTGCTGTACTTTTTTTAAAAACAAATATGTTACATAATAAAAAAAAATTGTGACCAGAGTGTTGTCTGAATTCCCCCTTTAACATTCCCATCAAAAAACACAATTCATTCAACGTGATACTTCCATTATTTCCAATTTTAGCCGCTACTTTCCAATTTCTAATTTGTTTAACGCATAGAAACCGTATAGTTTTTCTTTCTCTTTAAAAAATAAAATAAAAATTTCATTTCTTTTCCCTCCGTTTTCCATTAACGATGTGAATCTTCAAGCTTCAAATTTTCCAGTTTTATATAATCAACGTAACCTAATTATTCGTCAGCTTTAAGGGTCTTCATATAATTCCCACACGTTCTAACATAAAAAAAAACCTATTTTTACCTTGTTAACAATCTCTCTCTCTACTGGATCATATTCATTCGGCTATTCTCCCATTTCTAAACTTTCTTTTCTCTTTTCCTTCTTTTTATGTGGCTTTCTATTTTACATCTGTCGCTGCAATTTTTGAAGCCCACCTCTGGGCCACGCCCATCCTGGCCACATCCACCCTGCCACCCCCCCCCGGGTCAAACACAACACTGATGAGGCCCTCAATGAAATCGAGTACGACACCCCTTGTTTAGTTCCTCCTCCCCATTAACAGCCCCACCCCCTCCCAAGAAGGGATGGCTGAGATCCCGGTCTGCTTTTCAGGACAAACGCCTTCCTCACCAGGGAACTGCGCAGTTTCTCTGGGAGGGGATCCTTCACGCCGACTGGGGGATCGTCCGTGATGCGGTTTTCGAACTCGGGGAAAAGCTTGGTGCGGATCAGAGACCTAACCGTCATCGGGGGAGGGGGAGAGGAGAGAAAACTTGGTTTGTTGACTTCCGAAGCAGCATCCAAGCGACGGAGTCTTGTCTTCTCCCTAGAGGAAACCCCCCCCGCCCCCCGGAAGGTTAGGGATTAGGGTGGGAGGGAGCTACAGACCAGAGGATGGTAGGGTCGCTGCTCTGACGGCTCAGATGGTAGGACAGGGACACCAGGATGCCACAAAAGACCGAAAAGAGCACGGGCACATGCTGGTCACCCCAGGGCACCTGGAAAGCGGGAAGAGAAAGCAAGGGAGGTCCGGCATGCTGGTGTTGGCAACGTCTCAACTCTACAAAGCGCAGGTTTGTTGGGAAAGGACAGCCCAGGTTGTGTATCCAGGAGCAGCAACAGAGAGGGTCTATGGAGATTCTCGGTCATCCAGATCCTGGTTGTCCCGAAAAGGCGTTTTGTTTTTTTTCCAAGAGGACACTGGACTTTCTGGTTTTTCTTTGAAGACGTGTCGCTTCTCATCCAAGAAGCTTCTTCTGCTCTGACTGGATGGTGGGGAAGGGAAGGATTGATCCTCCTTGCAGACAGCTGGTCATTTGCCACCTTTTTAGAGGGTAGCTGAGGCCACTTGGAGGTTTATCTGGGAACGATTTATATTCCTTGCAGACAGCTGGTCATTTGCATCCTTTTTGAGGGTCGTTGAGGCCACTTGGAGGTTTATCTGGGAAGGATTTATATTCCTTGCAGACAGCTGGTCATTTGCATCCTTTTTGAGGGTCGTTGAGGCCACTTGGAGGTTTATCTGGGAAGGATTTATATTCCTTGCAGACAGCTGGTCAATTGCCTCCTTTTAGAGGGTCGTTGAGGCCACTTGGAGGTTTATCTGGGAACGATTTATATTCCTTGCAGACAGCTGGTCACTTGTGTCCTTTTAGAGGGTCGTTGAGGCAACTTGGAGGTTTATCTGGGAAGGATTTATAGTCCTTGCAGACAGCTGGTCATTTGCATCCTTTTTAGAGGGTCGCTCAGGCCACTTGGAGGCTTATCTGTGTCCTCAGGGTCTCCTGAGTGGTGCAAATGGTTCCTGTAGAGTGCAATTGTTCTCTGGAAATCCAATCCCCCGAGGACACAGATAAATCTCCAAGTGGCCTCAATGACCCTCTAAAAGGATGCAAATGACCAGCCATCTGCAAGGTATATAAATCCTCAGGTGACCCTCCTGAGGACACAGATAAGCCTCTAGTGGACTCAACGACCCTCTAAAAGGATGCAAATGACCAGCTGTCTACAAGGAATATAAATCCTTCCCAGATAAACCTCCAAGTGGGCTCAACGACCCTCTAAAAGGATGCAAATGAACAGCTGTCTGCAAGGAGGATAAATCCTTCCATTTTCCACCATTTAGTCAGAACTGAAGAAGCTTCTGGGATGAGAAGCAAAACGTCTTCGAAGAAAAAACCAGAAAGTCCAGTGGCTTCTTGGGAAAAAAAGCACCTCTGGGATATTTTAGGATGTGTTTCCCCCAAAACCAAGCACTGAAGGGGGCCCAGGTGAGTCATTGGCTCAGGGGATTAAAGCATGGGTTTTTTCGTCCAATATTTTCTTGCTTTGGGGCAAGTCCATCACATATGATGGTATGTACCCAATGGTTGATTACACTTGGCAGATCTATCTTTATACCTTTTGACCAATCTTGCCGGTGCAAAATGCCATCTACACGGGGGGAGGGGGGGATATTAAAACATTGTTTTGGGGGCTGACCCTTTATAGATAGTCCCCCCCCCTCAAAGCAACCCTCCTTCCCAGAGCTGATACCTTGATGGCTCCGAAGCAGAACCCGTAGAGGAGGGCAGCCACGAGGATGCTGCGGAGCAGGGCGAACAAGGCGGTGAGGGGGCTGGTGGCAGCTGGACGTGGAAAAGGAAAAAAGACAGGGCAGTGAAGAGCACGTTTCTGCTTAACGGCGCACCGAACGCTGTTCCCTTCCCACCAAAGGTGGTTCCTAGTTTTCTACTTTCATTTGTTCCATGCTTTCGAACGGCTAGGTTGGCAGAAGCTGGGACCAGTCACGGGAGCTCACTCCGTTACGCGGCGCTAGGGATTCGAACCGTCAAACTGCTGACATTTCTAATCCACAAGCTCGGCGTCTTAGCCACTGAGCCACCGCATCCCCTCTATTGTTACAGTTGTCAAATCCCAAAGGTGTGTCCACACCCCCTTCCAAAAGGTCCCACTTCCCCTTAACCCTTTCCCTCCTCACCTGTCCCGCCAAAGATGTTCATCTCGACCTGTTCCAGAAGGTACATGCAGCAAGTGTTGACTTGCGGGAGAAGCCCGAAGAGGAAGATGGCGGGGAAGCAAAGAGTGAACACTGGGGCGGAGGAAAGAAAGAAAGAAAACTTAAAACCAGGAGAGAAAAAATTAGGCCAGGGGAGACGTTACTGTTTTGACCGAGGCTTCCCGAGACTATGAATCAAACTCCTTATTATCCCAACAAAAAACTCCTTTTATTAATTGACTGTGAATTCTGCTCCTTCGCATCCAGCAAAGTCTTTCAAGGGAGGATTTACAGTCACAGACCTTCTCTGGCTTGGAGAGCTGCCAGGCCGATAGCTGCAAAACTTGGCCAGGAGTCTCGGAGAGTCACGAACGAATTAAGCGAACTAATGGTCTCCTGCAAACTCCACTCCCCTTTTGCTCCTTTTTTATTTCCTCTGGGAGGGGCCCTTCATCGTCCCCCTGTGGCCTTACTCCCAAATTGACCCGTTATTTAGCTGTTCCCTTCGTGTCTAGCCACTCTGCACAGGCGCACACTGGGAACAGGCTCCAGCTGTTCTTCTGCCTCACGGACGTCTGACTCCGAAGCTAATAACTGGCATACGGCCCTGGCCCCCGCTCTGCCTCCGACACAGAGCCCTCCTCAGAGCCTTCCCCAGACTCCAGGACTGACCCAGATTCCTCCCCAACCTCCTCACTGTCCGAATCCGCTGCCAGCTCCACTGGCAGGCCACAACAGTTACCACGAATTGCTTAACAAGATCCGAGCTCTCCCAACCTCCCAGTCAGTCGCATACCGATAGCCACGTCCCGGGTGCAGTAGAAGAAGTCAGTGGAGAAGAGGGTGACGTCGTAGAGGACGATGGGAGGGAAGGGCCCGAGCCGAGCACACAGGTCCAGCAGCCAAATCAAGAGGCAAGCCACGCAGAAGTAAACCGGCCGGCTGTAGGCAATGATCCAGTTGTGTCCCTGCCAGGAGAAATGGAAGCTTGAAAAAGCTTTGGGAGTGTGGCTGATATTGATGAGAGCCTGGTCCAGAAAGAACTGGATCACCAGTTCCCCAGCGAAGAATTTGTTTTAGATTAATGTTTCTCAGCCTCAGGAACTTTTAAGATGAGCGGATTTCAATTCCCAATATCCCCCAGCCAGCTTGCTTTAAGAGGGGTGGACTTCAATTCCCAGAATTCCCCAGCCAGCTTGCTTTAAGAGGGGTGGACTTCAATTCCCAGAATTCCCCAGCCAGCTTGCTTTAAGAGGGGTGGACTTTAACTCCCAGAATTCCCCAGCCAGCTTGCTTTAAGAGGGGTGGACTTCAACTCCCAGAATCCCCCAGCCAGCATGATTTAAGATAGGTGGACTTCAGCTCCCAGAATTCCCCAGAACAGCATCCTTAAAGATGGGTGGGCCTCAACTCCCAGAATTCCCCAGCCAGCATACTTGAAATGATATGGACGTCAACTTGGCTGGAGAATTCTGGGAGTTGAAATCCTCCCCTTTTACAGTTGCCAAGGATGCGAAACACTGCTTTAACCCCCCGTTTTCCACACCTGCCTCTGTTAAACCTGTCCAGATTTCTCCTAGCCAATACTTACGTGCATGGGAGAAGCCGCGTCTGGCTGTACGCTCTGGAGAAAAGGAAATAAAGGAGAAAAAAGTGGTTAGGGCATTCTTCGCCATGATTCCGTAGCTCTTATATAACAAGAAGGGGGATTCAACCCAACGCAGAATTATAAGATAGATTTTTATGTACCTCTAAGGCAGTGCTTCTCAATTATTTTCTGTCATGCCCCCCCTAGGAAGAAGAAAACATTTCGCGCCCCCCCTGCGCGACTGTAAATAGTATCATTTGTCTATAAAATTGTTATAAGTGCACCTCTGCATAACACTGTATCCTTATTAACGTATAAGAGAATAAAAAAAGAAAGAAATGTGGATCAATTTACAACAGAGAATAGCTTTATTAACTGTAGCAGAAAAGAGAGAGAGAGAGAGAGAGAGAGAGAGAGAGAGAGATTATATCTCTCTGAATAAATATTCAGAAGAATCTATCCACTATAGATGATTGCCCTTTGCAGAATTACTATAGCTTTGTGTCCAAGCGTAGCTAGTTTAGCACTGTTTTGATAAGGCCTAAAAAGTGGAACTTGAATACGCTTAGGATTGTAGATATAAAACAAAGGGAAAAGAATGAACTTTCAGTTTTGTTCAAATAGTTACATATGCTCTGATAGAAAAACATTACCACTTTCAAGGACAAAGTTCTCTGGCTTCCAAACTCCAAAACTCTCTCTGGACAGAGAGTCTTTTGGATATAGAGTCTTCCAGACAGAGAGTCTTCCAGCAGCCAGCCCACAACCATAAAGCACCCTCCTAGAGCCACCGCTGCTGGAAGACTCGGCAGCCGAGTTTTGAAGTTTGGAAGGCGGAGAAGAAGTTATGCTCGTGAGCGTGGTCACCTCATGGCAGCTTCGCTCCTGACAGTCAAACGAGGTCGAACGAGCCCCCCTTTACGGAGCCTCGCACCCCCCCTGGGGGGCGCACCCCACTATTTGAGAAACACTGCTCTAAGGTAAGGTCTGATACGCAAGGAAAGGGCAGAGGGCAGGTTTTCCCAACCCCCCGAAAAATGTGGACTTCAAACCCCCCCCAAAAGTTGAAGTCCACACTTTTTGAAGCGGCTGAGTTTCAGAAACGCTGGTATTGAAACACCGCTATGGGGCCCACTTTGACTGCAAAAATCTTGTGTCTGTTTTGCAAGGAGGTTGGAGAAAGACACACACAAAAATGATTACACGATAACTGGGACAATGCAACAGTCAAAAAGGCATGCCAGTTGCCAAGGGCCCAAATTCTGATCACGTGACTTGGGGATGCTGCAAGAATTGTAATTGTGAAAAATGGCCATGTAACGGAATAGAATAGAACAGAATAAGGAATAGAGTAGAGTAGAAAATAGAATAAAATAGAGAAGAGAAGAGAAGAGAAGAGAAGAGAAGAGAAGAGAAGAGAAGAGAAAAGAGAATGGAATGGAATAAAATAGAATAGAAAAGAATAGAATAAGGAGTGGAGTAGAATAGAATAAGGAATAGAGTGGAGTAGAATAGAATAAAATAAAATAAGGAATAGAGTAGAGTGGAATGGAGAGGAGTAGAGTAGAATAGAAAAGAATAGAATAAGGAGTAGAGTAGAGTAGAATAGAATAGAATGTGGAGTGGAGTGGAGTGGAGTGGAGTAGAAAAGAATAGAAAAGAATAGAATAAGGAGTAGGGTAGAGTAGAGTAGAGTAGAGTAGAGTAGAAAAGAATAGAATAAGGAGTAGGGTAGGGTAGAGTAGAGTAGAGTAGAATAGAAAAGAATAGAATAAGGAGTAGGGTAGAGTAGAGTAGAGTAGAGTAGAGTAGAATAGAAAAGAATAGAATAAGGAGTAGGGTAGAGTAGGGTAGAGTAGAGTAGAGTAGAAAAGAATAGAATAAGGAGTAGAGTAGAGTAGAATAGAAAAGAATAGAATAAGGAGTAGGGTAGAGTAGGGTAGAGTAGAGTAGAGTAGAATAGAAAAGAATAGAATAAGGTGTAGGGTAGGGTAGAGTAGAGTAGAGTAGAGTAGAATAGAAAAGAATAGAATAAGGAGTAGGGTAGAGTAGGGTAGAGTAGAGTAGAGTAGAGTAGAAAAGAATAGAATAAGGAGTAGAGTAGAGTAGGGTAGAGTAGAGTAGAGTAGAATAGAAAAGAATAGAATAAGGAGTAGGGTAGAGTAGAGTAGAGTAGAGTAGAGTAGAGTAGAATAGAAAAGAATAGAATAAGGAGTAGGGTAGAGTAGGGTAGAGTAGAGTAGAAAAGAATAGAATAAGGAGTAGAGTAGAGTAGAATAGAAAAGAATAGAATAAGGAGTAGGGTAGAGTAGGGTAGAGTAGAGTAGAGTAGAATAGAAAAGAATAGAATAAGGAGTAGAGTAGAGTAGAATAGAATAAAGAATAGAGTGGAGTGGAGTAGAATAGAAAAGAAAATAGAAAATAGCCTTCGTCTCACCTTGAGCAAAGAGTACTGACAGCTGGCGATGACCAAGCAGAACTGAAAGACCCAGAGGTCTCGGAAGAAGCCCTGGAGGAGGAGGAGGTAGCCTAGGAAGGCCACCAAGGTGACCAAGAAGACTACAAACACATTCTCGGCGACTTGACGATTCCTAGAAGGGCAGAAAAAAAGAAGAAAGCGAGGCTAAAACAAACATAGTGTCAGCGTTCCAAATATCATGCAGAATTAAATCATTGTCCAAGGGAAAGTTATCCTTAAAACTCCAATTTAATAAGACAGACATTTTGGCATTATGCTGTGAAATTTCAACTCTAACGTACATCCTGTGGGTTCACCCAGTTAAAAGTTCATCATCTATCCCCACACCCCATAATTCATCACATGGTCCAATCTTCATCTTCCACGCTGGCATGTACACCCCTCTTCTTCCGGCCAGGTGTCGAGGTGCGGAGACAAAAGACGACCTTGAGCTTCTAGTGTGTATTTGTGTGTGTGTGTGTGTCGCTTTTTGTGTTAATACAGCCCAGAAAAGCCTCCCAATTTAAGACGCTCACCGATCCAACAGAGCCAGCAGCGCCAACCGGTCATAGCGGACTCGCATCCAGTGCCCGGGCAGGAGCCAAAACTTGTAGTATTGTCGAGGGTGACACTTGTCCTCGATCATGAGGGTGTTTTCCTGGGACTCGTGCAGGGATTCTTGGTCCAGGAGATCAAACTGGAAAAAGGAAAAGAAGGGGGTGGAGGGTGGGGGAAGAAAGGAAAGGTGGCTTTTCCGTTTCACATCCTCAACACAAGGAGAGGAGAACCCAACTGCTCCTCCAAAAACCAACTGGGTTTTCTTGGGGGTTTTTTCCCCCCCACCCTTGAAAACATTTCCCTTCTCATCTTCTTCTTGGCCCCCCCTGGGTGCCAAAGCAATTGTGGGACATGCTTAAGTCAGGATTAGAATTCAGAGTGTCCTGCTGAGGGTCCCAAAGTCACTCAGCCAGCTTTGATGCCTGAAGGGGAACTAGAACTCCCTGGTGACTGGCCCAAAGTCACTTAGCCAGTTTTCATATCTAGGGTGGGACAAGAACTCACTGTCTCCTGGTGATTGGCCCAAAGTCGACCAGCTGTCTTTCCTGCCTAAGACACTAGAACTCACATCCCCCCATTTTCAAGCCTTGTGCTTTCACTCATACCCTGTTGTGACCGGCCAGAGGAGCTGGCAGCAAATTCAGACAGTGAGGAGGTTGGGGAGGAACATGGGCCAGTCCCGGAGTCTGGGGAAGGCTCTGTGTCGGAGGCAGAGAGGGGGCCAGGGCCGTCCGACAGTTATCAGCTGCCTTCAGAGTCAGACATCAGTGAGGCAGAGGAACAGCTGGAGCCTGTTCCCAGTGGGCGCATGCGCAGAGGTGAATGGCCCCTCCCAGAGGGAATAAAAGAGGAGCAAAGGGGGAGTGGAGTTTGCAGGAGGCAATTAGTTCATTAGGGTGAAGATCTGTTCCTGACGTCTTGCCAAGGAATTGCTGCTACAGCATGGAGTTTAGAAGATATCGGCCTGGCAGCTCTCCAAGCCTGATTAAAGTATGCAGTTGTGAAATCTCTCGAAAGACTCTTGGCCGGGACTTTGCTGGAGAGGAATTCCCTTTCACCTCAATAAAAGGGGTTTTATCAGGACGAGGAGTCGGCTTCGTGCTCTTGGGAAGCCTCGGCCAGAACACGGGACAATTGGGACCCTCCATAGACATTTGACAAGCAGCGTTTTAAGGAGCCCGGAGCAGACCTTCCGAGCCTCCCGTTCTCACCTCCGGGATCTCCAGCGGCACCCGGCGCACCTGCATTCCCTGGAGGACCACGGGCCGCGGCTGCAGCAGGGAGAGGGCGGGGGTCCCCTCGGGAACTTCCGTGGAGTTAAAACTGGAGGAATGGGAGTGCCTGTCCCTGCCAAGGCAAAGAGAGCGAGAGGAGATGTTTTTCACACTTCGGACTGTTACAGCATCAGGCGATCAACATTCAGAGGCTTGGCAACCGACTTGTATATACGACGGTCGCAGTGTCCGGGGGCGGGGTAGAGGTCACGTGATCCCCTCCCTTCTCCGGAGGAACATTTGGGAAGCTTGAAATAGAGACTCACCAGCCGCTGTTGGTGGCGTGTTCCATGCCCACTTGCTGGCCCACTGGGTTCTCGTAGCCGCCCCCGGCAAGACCGAAAGTGTAAGAGCGCCTGACGCCTGGACAGAAAGAAGAGAGAAAAAGCGAGCCATGTTGAGAGGCTCCTGTTGGAAGAATTTGTTGTGGCCCTCCAATGGCCAACAGAGCGGGCAGCAGATTCGGACAGTGAGGAGGGTTGGGGAGGAACCTGGGCCAGTCCTGGAGTCTGGGGAAGGCTCTGAGGAGGGCTCTGTGTCGGAGGCAGAGAGGGGGCCAGAGCCGTATGCCAGTTATCAGCTGCCTTCGGAGTCAGACATCAGTGAGGCAGAAAAACAGCTGGAGCCTGTCCCCAGTGTGCGCATGCGCAGAGTTGCCAGACGAAGGGAACAGCTAAAGAACAGGGGTCGACTTGGGAGGAAGGCCACAGGTGGACGATGAAGGGCCCCTCCCAGAGGAAATAAAAGAGGAGCGACAGGGGAGTGGAGTTTGCAGGAGACAAATTACTTCGCTTCATTGGTTTGTGACTCCCCGTGGCTCCTGGCCAAGTCCATTCCGGGTCCCTCAGGCTGGACCAGCGGGGTGGGTGCGGTTAGGTGATCATGTGACTGGGTGGGAGTGGCCAATTCAGCAGTCCATTAAACAATACAAATGAAACTTTAATTTGTTATGCTCCTGGGGAAGGAAAGCAGGTTAGTGAAGCGATGTGGCTGCCTTTTGGTGTGTGTATGAGGGACTTGTGTGGTTGTGTGTGTCTCCGTCTCTAGGTGGTGCGATGGGCAGCGTCGTGGTAAGACAAGGGGCCGGATTAATGGCTTCAGCGGGCCATATCCGGCCCGCGGGACGGAGTTTGAGGACCCCTGCTGTAATGTCTGTGCTCCGGACAAGTGCCCCGTTCCCCACGCCCCCGTCGTCCCCACTCACCGCTCTCGTCATAGAAGTAATGAACCGCCCCTTCCGAAGTGTCGTCAAAGTTGCAGGCTTCGTGGATGGCGCCGCGGGGCAGCAAGAGCGAGCTGGCAAACTGGAGGGCTGAGGGCAGGGTCAGCGCCCGGGAGTGAGAAGACGCTCGGCCTCGCTGGAGGTCCTGCAAACTAACCATAAAGGATAAGAGGGCATTGAGATCTAAAGACAGAATCACTAATTGTGGGCCTGTAAGGACGTATAATTATATAAATATAATGATGGGAATAGCTGGGAATTGTAACCAGGTCTACCTCTCGGCCAAAAATAGGCTGGGGGTGGGGTGGGGTTTTAAAAGCACAATGACTATATACGTATACTTTTTCCTTCGATTTCTTTTTTAAAAAAGGAGGAAGATATAAGTTAAAATTAAATGGGTGCATTGAAAAGGAATTATGAATATTGTCAACATAAAATGAAGCTCGCTCAGAAGCTGAAATACACCAAGTAAAGGAGATGATGAGTGAGAAGTAGAGGAGAGAGGTAAGAAGAGAGGGATAGGAGAGAGGAGGTGGAGAAGAGGAGGAGAGAAAGGAGGAGTGGAAAGGGGAGAGAGGAAGGGGAAGTAGAGAATGGAAGGATGACAGAGGGAAGAAAGGAGGTAGGGAGGAGGAGGAGAGAGGGAGAAGAAAGGGATGGATAAAGTAGAAATACGGGGAATGGAGAGCAGAAGAGCCAATAATTGTGTTTTGGGGAGTTGAGGGTAAGATGAATTGATGTAAACATTTAATAATACAATATGATGTTGACTATGTAATAGTATACATGTGGTTATATGCTATGAAAATGGAAAAATAACTTAATATGCAAAAAAAAAAGGATGGAGGGTGTGTGTGTATGAGAGAGAGAGAGAGATGGAGAGAGAGAGAGAGAGAGAGAGAGAGAGAGAGAGAGAGAGAGAGACAAAGAGATAGAAAGAGAGAGACAGAGAGAAAGAAAGAGAGAGAGAGAGACCGGAGAGCACCAGCTACAGCGGGGGGGCAAAACCTGTTTGCAGACGTGCTTACCTCGGGGGCGACCCCATCACGGAGGATGGCGGGGTGGGATTGCTGCCTGCGTTGTGCCTCCGTCGCATCGCCTGCACCCGCTTGATGTTGCTGGATTGGTCCGTCTTGGTTAGCTCCTCCCCGGGGGCAGCTGGAAGAGAAAACGTTTTCCTGACCCAGCCTCCCTTAAAAAGCATGAAGCAGAGTCTTCGCAAAACCCCAGTCAGGCATCAGGGAGGCAGAGGAACAGCTGGAGCCTGTTCCCAGTGTGCGCATGCGCAGAGAGGCCAGACGAAGGGAACATCTAAAGAAGAGGGGTTGACTTGGGAGGAAGGCCACAGGTGGACGATGAATGGCCCCTCCCAGAGGAAATAAAAGAGGAGCTACAGGGGAGTGGAGTTTGCAGGAGAGACAATTAGTTCGCTTCAGTGGTTCGTGACTCTCCGAGGCTCCTGGCCAAGTTCTGCAGATATCGGCTTGGCAGCTCTCCAAGCGAGATAAGGTCTGTGACCGTAAATCCTCCCTTGAAAGACTTTGCTGGATGTGAAGGAGCAGAATTCACAGTCAATTAATAAAAGGGGTTTTTGTTGGGACCAGGAGTTTGCTTCATGCTCTTGGGAAGCCTCAGTCAGAACACCCTATTCCCTTCCAGCACTGATGCTGTTCCCTAAGTGGGTCATGAGATGTTTGCAGGAAAGCAGCTACCAAGGATCTCCACCCACCCATATGTCAACCCTGAGCTACAACTATTCCCTTCCGGCCGGGAGCACAATCACATTTGGGGGGGGGGGCTTACCTCCTCCGATAGCTCCCTCGGCTTGCAACTCTCCCCGCCAGCCGGGCTGGTTAGCCGACTGGCTGCGCACGGCATTGCCCATCTCCTGTTCTCCGGCCAGCTTCCCCGCGTGAGACTCCAGGTCCGACTTGGAGACGGTCAGAGCGCCCGGCGGCTTCCCTTCGGCCAGCTGGCTGCTGCCGTCCATGCTGAGCACCCGGGCGTGGGTCTTGGCGCTGGTGGTGCTCCCAGTGCGCTGGGCGTAATGGCAGGGCTTGGGGGGCAGCGTGGAGCTGTCCGGCGGAGGGGGAGGAGGGGGCTTGGTCTCGGCTACGGGGACGCTATGCCGGCTGTGATGGGCCGGGGCGTGGCGCTCGGGAGAGTAACAGGAGGTGCTGGAAGAGCTGTCCGAGCTGTAGTTGTGTTGGGAGCGCAAACTCGAGGCCCGGCTGAGGTCGCTGCAGTCGCTGGAATCCTCGTCGGCAAAGAACCCTTCGGTGTAGGCCTTGCTGTCCAGCAAGGTGAGCATGGGCAGGTAGGTGCTGCCGTGCTTGCGAGAGAGGCGAGGCCGGCTCTTCAGCCCCAAATCCTTCGGCCGGACGACTTGCTCCGTCTTGGGGGCGCCCCACACCTCGGCGTCCCCTTTGACCGTCTCCAGGGAGTTGAAGGTATTCTGGGTGTCGAAGCTCAGCTCCCCCAGGAAAGCCAGCTCGGGCGAACGTATCAGCTCGCTGTCGGACAAGGCGTCCGTGTCGCTGCCGCCGTCGGCCGGGGGAGGCGAAGAAGGCCCGGCTTCCTCCCCTGGGACTCCCTCCTCGTGAGCGGGCCCCAAGGAGGGGCTGTCCAAGTGGGTGGAATTGGTTTTCTCGCTGCGGTAGCTACTCAAAGTGCTGGGGGTCTCCTTATCGGTGCCGCTGAAGCAGCTGTCGGACGAGCCGGCCTTACGGGGCCCGTCGGGCCGGGGCTCCAGAGGTTGGTACTCGGCCCCGGAGTGGTGCTTTTCCCGCCGGCTGTGGCTGCTGGACTCCGGCAGGGCCAGGCTGAGAAAGCTGTGGCTGAGTTCCTCGCTTAAGCTGCCCTTCAGGAGCGGGCTGAGAGGGGTCTCTCCCACGCTCTCCGACTCGCTGGGCGTCCAACGGGGGGCCTGAGCCCCGCCTCTGCCCGGGGGGGATTGCTCGGAGGAATCGGTGCTCTGGACGGAGGTCTGAAGCGGCAGAGACGGGGGCTGCTTCCAGAGGCTGGAGGAGGGGTCTCCTTTGGGAATCGAAATCAGGGTGGGCTTGGGGGCTTCCGAGTCTGCGGACGGCGCTGGCGGTTCGGCTAGAGAGAGAAGACACAGTTAGGCTCACATTTCCCCCAAAAACGTGACGGTGAAGGAGAGGATGAAGCCAATTTATTAGATTTTTATATCCTGCCTTTATGAGTTTTATACACAAGGGAGTAAACGTACTTAAATACTCCTTTCTCCTCCTCTTTTCACAACAACAATCCTGTGAGGTTGGTTGGTCTGACAGAGAGTGAGTGGTCCAAAGTCACCCAGCTGGCTTTCATGCCTCAGGCAGGACTAGAACTCACTGTCGCCTGGTGATTGGCCCAAAGTCATCCCATTGGCTTTCATGCCTACGGTGGAACTAGAATTCTCTGTCTCCCAGTTTCTCCTGGTCATTGGCCCAAAGTCACCCAATTGATTTTCAAGCCTATGGTAGAACTAGAACTCACTGTCTCCTGGTGATTGGCCCAAAGTCACCAGCTGGCGTTTGTGGTTAAGACGGGACTAGAACTCCCTGTCTCTCGGTTTGTAGCCTAGTGCCATAACCATTAGTCCAAACTGCTTCTCTTTTACCTTTTGAGACATTTTCCCTGCCTTGCCTGGCGTTCCTTCCTTTTCCAAACCAAGTTTCTAGGACTCACCGTGACTCTCCGGGGAGCAGTACTGAAGCATGTCTCGGTCAGCGGCCGTCACGATGACGTTATTACTTCCCTGTTCTCGGACGAGCTCCTTGATATCTGCGGGAGAAGATCTCGAGGTGTGATTTTGTCCACCTCCCTCCTTCCTCTATCGCTCCCTCCTCGACTTACGACCCCCCAAGCGAATTCTACAATCTTCTTCCGCACTTTGCTTAAGGGCGGGCACTACGGTTGTTAAGTGGATCATTTGGTCGTTAAGGAAAGTCAGCCACTAGACTTTGCTTGGCTGGCCGCAAATTATCTGACCCCAGGAGGCTGCAACCATCGTAAATACAGGCAATCCTCGAGTTACGGAGGTAGTTCAGTTTAGTTTAGTTTACTTTATTGTCATTGCACTTCGCACAACGAAATTAAATGTCATCTTCAGTGTACATTTATAATTATAAAAATAAAACACAAACACACATCGTTCAGATTCTATAGAATTGAATTGAAACCTCCTGATATTGCGTTAATATTGCACTATACCGTAGAATTCAATATAGTTACTGCCCTGGGATAGAAGCTGTTTTTCAGCCTATTTGTCCTGGTTTTTATTCTCCTGTACCGTCTGCCAGATGGTAATAGTTCAAAAAAAAAAAAGGATGCCCAGGATGAGATGGATCTTTAAAGATGTTTGGAACTTTCTTAAGGCAGCGGGAGCTATAAAGCTCTTCCAAAGAGGGGAGAGGGCAACCCAGGACCCTCTGGGCCATGACGTTGACCCTCTGGAGCCCTGTCCTATCTGCCTCTGTGCAATTGGCAAACCAGACACAGGGGCAGTAAGTTAAAATACTCTCTTTGGTGCAGCGGTAGAAGGTCACCAGCAGTTTTCCATTCAGTTGTTGTTTCCTGAGAAGTCTCAGGTCGTATCATCTCCGCTGGGCCATTTTGATAGAGCCTGCCAATTATTCCTAATCCGAAGATTCATTAACTGGATCATGTTTGATGAAGATGATGCTTCGCTGCTTTACCGAATGGATTCACTAATTGAATGCGCCGGTCGTTAAGGTATTTCAGGGTGGGGAAGACCTTGGGGGGAGGGGGAGGGACTTAGCACTTCTGACCACCCAAGACTTCCCCTGAGGGATTCTGGGAGTTGCAGTCCATAGGTTGCCAAGGGGCCATAGCCGCTCACCTCTGTTGCAAAAGTAACTTGCACAGCGTGTCTCTTGATCTGGTTTTTACCCTTCCCTTCCTAACCGGTTTTAACTGGGGGAGGCGGGGGTGGGTGGGAGAGAGACATTGTGGCCCCTGCCGTTCTCCGCTGCTTACCTCGGACGGGGCCTCCGTCTTCCAAGTGGGGCAGCAGATCCTAGGAGGCAAAAGAAAAGAAAAACAACATCAGGAAACAAAACCTCAGTTGTCTTTAAAAGAATTCTACAGAGAAGGATAGGGAAATTTCCCTGCAGGAGGAGCCATCTCCCAATTCTTTATTTTTTTTATTTTCAGATTGGCGTCTACAGAGGGATGTCCAACCTTGGGAAGCTTTTAAGACTTGCGGACTTCAACTCCCAGAATTCCCCATTCTGGGTGGGGTTAATTCTGGGAGTTGAAATCCACAAGACTTAGTTGCATATACCCGTGATCTACAGTAGCATCAGAAAATTCCAATCCGGGCAGAACAGAGCACGAAAGGAGCTCGTGATATTTATTTCCTAGCCAATAATCCGGCATTGCCTGGGTATTTATTTACAACTTCTGGAGGCAAGTTGTTCCACTGATTAATTGTTCTCATTGTCTAGAAAATTTCTCCTTAGTTCTTAAGTTGCTTCTCTCCTTGATTAGTTTCCACCCATTGCTTCTTGTCCTGCCTTCGGGTGCTTTGGAGAACAGCTTGACTCCCTCTTCTTTGGGGCAACCCCTGAGATATTGGAAGACTGCTATCATGTCTCCCCTAGTCCTTCTTTTCATTAAACTAGACATACCCCAATTCCTGCAACCTTATTTCCAGGTTGAATCTCTCCTTGATCAGTTTCCATGCATTCTTCCTTCTCTGGCCTTCAGGGGCTTTGGAGAATAGCTTGACTCCCTCTTCTTTGTGGCAACCCCTGAGATATTGGAACACTGCTATCATGTCTCCCCTAGTCCTTCTTTTCATTAAACTAGACATATCCAGTTCCTGCAACCGTTCTTCATATGTTTTAGTCTCCAGTCCCCTAATCATCTTTGTTGCTCTTCTCTGCACTCTTTCTAGAGTCTCCACATCTTTTCTACATCGTGGTGACCAAAACTGGATCCCATATTCCAAGTGTGGCCTTACCAAGGCCTTATAAAGTGGTATTAACTCTTCACGTGATCTTGATTCTATCCCTCTGTTTATGCAGCCTAGAACTGTGTTGGCTTTTTTGGCAGCTGCTGTGCACGGCTGGCTCCCATTTAATTGGATGTCCACTAGGACTCCAAGATCCCTTTCACAGTTACTACTATTGAGTAAGGTACCACCTATAGTGTACCTGTGCATTTCGTTTTTCTTCCCTAAATTTCTTGCCTAGGGGACTGGAGACTAAAACATATGAAGAATGGTTGCAGGAGAAAAGTTGTATTGTACTGTATTAAATGTACAGCCTTAATTTTGTTTCTTGAAAAAGAACCTTTGAGACATTCGACCCAAACTTTCTCTCCCTTACCATGACTTGGTTGAAGCCGAAGACAGAATGCTGCGAACTGCATCTCACCGGTGGGGTGGAACTCACTTTACGGAACACCGTCATCTCGACGCCTCCGGGGTCCCTGCAGAGAAAAAGGGGAGGAAGAGGAGGGATGAAGTCCATTTCCCCCCAAAAAAATATTGAATTCCACCTTGGAGACAAAGGCTTATACATCTCAGAAACGACTTCTTCGCCCCAGGTTGGAAATTATTCTCTAAACTGGAAAATCCAGGGAGTGCTTGACTTATGACCACAACTGAGCCCCACATGTCCGTTGCTAAGCAAGACCGATGTTGAGTTTTGCCCCATTTTACCACCTTTCTCGCCACAGTGGACCACTGCGGTTGTAAGTTAGGAACACGGTTGCTAAGTGAATCACTGCAGTTTTTAAGTTAGGAACGCGGCTGTTAAGTGAACCACTCCGGTTGCGAAATTAGTAATACAGTTAAGTGAACTGTTGCAGTTGTTAAGTGAGTAACACAGTTGCTAAGTGAATCAGGCTTCCCCGTTAAAGGTCGCCAATCGGAATGACGTGACCCCCGGACACTGCAACGCTCAGAAATACGAATCAGTCGTCGAAGCGTCTGAATTTTGACCCCGCGACCGAAATGGGGGTGATGCAAAACGGTCGTAAGTGTGAAACACAGTCCTAAGTCACTTTTTTCAGTGCCGCTGTAACGTTGGGCGGTCACTAAATGAACTGTTGCAAGCCTGCCCCGTACTTACGGCCTGTACTCACCTGGTCAGATTGTCATCGTCAGCAGCCGCCCTCTCGTCAATCTTGCCGGATTCTACCAGACCCGAATTTTTTTCCACGATCTCCCCCTGGTCGAACATGGTGTGGAGACGGTAGTTGACGGTTTTAACCGTAGTGAAGAAGACGGCTACCACCGTGCAGTAGATCCCGGCGACCGCGAGGCTGGGAGGCATCACCTGCCAAAGGAGAAGCTCACTAAGTCAACACGGGGAGTCCTCCACATACGACCACCGCTCAGCCCCCCCCCCCCCCCAAAAAATGTCTGCTGTGAAGCGAGAAATTTGTTAAGGGCGTTCGGCTCCGTTCCGCGACTTTTCCCATTAAGTGAATCGCTGCCGTTCTTAAAGGGGTAGCCCGGTTGCTAAGTGAACCTGGCCTCGTCAGAAGGTCACAAAAGGGGATTACATGACCCCCTGCAAAACGGTCGTAAAGGCGAGTCAGTTGTCAAGCCTCCAAATGTCAATCACGTGACTGTGGAGATCTGCAATGGTTGTAAGCGGGGGAAGCCACTTTTTTCAGTGCCGCCGTAACTTCAAACAGTCACTAAATGAACTGTCGTAAGTCGAGGATTGCCAGTATGGGGTCTCACATCCGGCAAACAGGCACCTTTTCCTTCTGTGTCCATGAAAGGGAACTGGGACATCGACAAAAAACGAAACCAACGTATATATATATATATATATATAGGAAATCCTCGATTTACGACCACAGTCGAGGCCAAACTTTCATTTACTAAGCGAGACAGTTGTTAAGCGAGTTTTTCCTCCATTTTTACGACCTTTCTTGCCACCGTGGTTAAGTGAATCACTGCAGTTGCTGCATAGGTTGTTAAATGAATCTTGACTTCCCCGTTGACTATGCTTGTCAGATGTGGCGCAAAAGGAGGCCACGTGATCCTGGGACATCGCAACCGTCATAAATGTGAGTCGGCTGGCAGTATCTAAGGGGCTGCCCCAAAGAAGAGGGGGGTCAACTTATTCTCCAAAGCACCTGAGGGCAGGACGAGAAGCAACGGATGGAAACTAAGCAAGGAGAGGAGCAATCTAGAACTAAGGGGAAATTTCCTAACAATTAACCAGTGGAACTGCTTGCCACCAGAAGTTGTGGCTGCGCTATCCCTAGAGGCTTTTAAGAAGAGATTGAACATTTGTCCGAAATAGTATAAGGTTTCCTGCCTGAGCAGGGGGGGTGGACTAGAAGCCCTCTAGGGTCCCTTCCGTCACTCTATTCGTCTGAAGAATTGGACAACAATTTCTCTGAAATGTATACTATAGGGTACCCTGCTTGAGCAGGGGGTTGGACTAGAAGACCTCCAAGGTCCCTGCTATTCTCTTAAATAAGGCTGGTTCTTGTTGTGCGATTGCAACAACTCTCAAACTCATCCCAGTCTTTCCCAGTCTGGATTTTGTTCTGGGGGAGAAACGGATGGAGAGATTCATGGCGTGGGTCCAAAGATTTGATTGTTAAGGATGGGGTTTCCCACCCCCACCCCACCCCATCACTGGTGCAGGGACTGGCTAGACGGGACGGGGCAGAAAAGAGGATTTTGAGCCCCCCCACCCACCACCCACCGTTGGAGAGCCAGGAGCTGAGATGCACCTCTGTATGTTTCACAGCTCTTAACCTAAAATAGGGGTGTGAGTGACACGAGGCTGGCACACTCTTAAGACTGCAGTGTCGCACGTTGTAGGCTGCCAAACACACACACACACACACACACACACCACACACACCAACTCTTCAAAATCCTAAACAGGAGAAAATTCCAGAAGTATCTCAGGATTGTACAGGTAGTTTTTGATGGAGCCCAACATGCCAGCAATAAAACAAAGCAATGGTTAAGTCAGTTAAGTCCACTCATCTTAAAGGATGCTGGCTGGGGGATTCTGGGAGTTGAAGTCTACCTATCTTAAAGGATGCTGGCTGGGGAATTCTGGGAGTTGAAGTCCACCCATCTTAAAGCATGCTGGTTGGGCTAGGGAATTCTGGGAGTTAAACTCCATATATCTTAAAGCATGCTGACCAAGGAATTCTGGGAGTTTGTCAATTAATTTTAAAACATGCTGGCTGGGGAATTCTGGGAGTTTGCCCACTAATTTTTAAGCATGCTGGCTGGGGGGGATTCTGGGAATTGAAGTGCACCCATCTTAAAGCATGTTAGCTAGGCTAGGGAATTCTGGGAGTTAAACGCCATATATCTTAAAGCATGCTGATCAAGGAATTCTGGGAGTTTGCCCACTAATTTTAAAACATGCTGCCTGGGGGGATTATGGGAATTGAGGACCGCCCATCTTAAAGCATGCTGGCTGGGAGAATTCTGGGTGTTGAAGTCCACCCCTCTTAAAGCATGCCGGCTAAGGAATTCGGGGAACTGAAGTCCACCCATCTTAAGGCAAGCTTGCTGGGGGATTCTGGGAGTTAAAGACCATGCATCTTAAAGCATGTCGGCTAAGGAATTCTGGGAGTTGAAGTCCACCCATCTTAAACTTGCTAAGATTGAAAAACACTGCATTAAGAGGAAATGTTAAGACAGCCATGCCTCTTAAAAAAATGAAAAACCCGCTCCTGGGTCACTATGGGAAATAACATTTCAAATCAGGGATGGATTGCTGACTTGACCCCTTCCTTACCTTTCGCTGTCGCTCCCAGACATTTTTCCTGGCTTCACAACTCTGAAAATTTTTACTCAACCCCAGTTCCTGGGAAAAAGGCAGTTTGTTATGACTGCTTTAATCCTTTCATGAATACAGCGAAGGGACGGCCGGCACTGTTATTTTTAAAATTCAAAGAAACGCAGAGCTGGAATCTCACCTCTTAGTCTGGGCAGGAACCCAACTCAAAGTAATCTTCAAAACGATTCGTCCAACTTTTGGCTTAAAAATACAGGTAGTCTCGCCTTACAATTCATTTTAATGACTGCTCGAAGTTGCGACGGCACTGAAGGAAGTAACTTTTGGCTGTTTTTCACCCTTACGACCGTTGCAGCATCCGGATCAAAATTTAGATGATTGGCAACAGGTTCCATATTTATGACGGTGGTCCCAGGATCATGGGATTCCTTCTTGCGACCTTTCTGACGAGCAAAATCAATGGGGAAGACCGATTCACTTAGCAACCTCGTTGCTAATTGAACAACTGCAGTGTTTACCTTAACCACGGGGACGAGAAAAGGTCCCAAAATGGGGGGAAAATTCACTTTAAAAATGTTGGGCTCCATTGGGGTCATAGGTCAACCTGTATTCTACAGCCTCTTTTTGACCTGGGATTTATTTTATCAATGGTTAGCTGATAAAAACAGGAGTAAGAAACAGGGAAATATAAGGAAAGGATCAATGATATAAGGGATGTTAAAATGGGTAAGTAAAGATCATAATTGTTGTTGTTATTACTATAGAATCAATACAAATGAACACGGCTGTAAATATTTTGATTGCTATCTCCTAAAACTATTTGTACCCAGACAACACGCTGTTTAATGGAAAATGGAATTTGTATGTGTTGTAAAATAAAAATACTTGATGGGGGGGGAAAAAAAACCCAACTTTGTTACTAACTTAAAAACGACAGTGATTCACTTACTGTGGCAAGAAAAGTCACAAAAAGGGGCAAAACCCGTTTAACGAATGTCTCACTAACAGCAGAAACTTGGGGCTTAACCATGGTCGTAAGTCGAGGGCTTCCTGCATCAAAAGGGGAAGCTACCACCCCTGGGGGCCGCCGATATCGTTGTTCAATTCCTCTTAGCGTACAGGGAAATTATTCCCCCCCCCCCCTATCGTGCAGTTGGAATCTGCTTCCTGTTAAGTAAAACCCACTATTCCGTTTCTTGCATTTTGGAACAAGCGAGAACAAGTTTCAACCTTCCTCTCGAGGCAGCGTCTTCCCAAACAAAGAGGACCAGTTTGTTAGAAGAGGACGAGGGTATTTCCCGTTTTAAAAAACGACGCTTTCTTAAAAGCGGAAGAGATTAAATTGAAGCCTTGATTCGAACACCGGACACACGCACTCTTTAAATTGTCAAAGTTCAGCTCTCGTTTCTACAAAATCCCATATTTTCTTCCACGTTTATCCTGCCTTAAGGCAGTGGGCAAATGGAATACTTCTTCCACTTCAGAGGTGGGAGGCTGCCAGTTTGCACAGGTTCGGGCGAACCGATAGTGGAGGTTGCGCGAGGCTCCGCCCACCCACCCAGACCTCACCAAGGCACGCCTACGTCTGCGCGCACATTCCCGCTACCGAACCGGTAGTGAAGGATATAGAATACCATTACTGTTCCACTTCCTATTTTCCCCACAACAGCCCTCTGAGGTGGGCTGGGCAGAAGGAGAATGATTGGCCCAGTCACCCAGCTGCTTTTCATGCCAAAGGCGGGACTAGAACTCACTGTCTCCTGGTGATTGGCCCAAAGTCACCCAGCTGTCTTTCAGGCCTAAGGCGGAACTAGAACTCACCGTCTTTGGTGATTGGCGCAAAGTCACCCTGTTGTCTTTCATGTCTAAGGCGGGACTAGAACTCACTGTCTCCTGGTGATTGGCCCAAAGTCACCCAGCTGCCTTTCATGCGTAAGGTGGAACTAGAATTCACCGTCTCTGGTGATTGGCGCAAAGTCACCCAGCTGCCTTTCATGCGTAAGGTGGAACTAGAATTCACTATCTCCTGGTGATTGGCCCAAAGTCACCCTGCCAGCTTTCATCCAGGACTAGAACTCGCTGCTGATTGGGGTAATCTGGAAATAGAATTTTCTGGAAGGTACCCAAGTTCGATTCAGCTGCCCTTCAGATCCACAAAAAAGAACTGAGCTTCAGGGCTAGAAACTAGGTTGATAAGTTAGTCAGACGGTTGTTAAGTGAATCTGGCTCCCCCATTGACTTTGTCTGAAGGTCGTTAAAAAGGGGGGGATCGCATGACCGCGGGACCCTGGTCGTAAATACGAGTCAGTTGCCAAGCGTCTGAATTTTGGTCTCGTGACCTGGGGATGCGACAAGGGTCCTAAGTGTGAAAAATGGCCATAAGTCACTTTTTTCAGTGCCATCGTAACTTCGGTCACTAAATGAACTGTTGCAAGTGGAGGACTACCTGTATCACCCTCAAAATAAATATATACAATAAATACATATATATGTGTTGTGTTTGTGCTGATAAATAAATAAAGGGAGACTAGTATAGATCTATTTCAAGCTATTTAGCTCTCATCAGCTAACCATACCCTTACTGGGATTTGGGCATACCAGGGGTTGTAACACAAATACATATACATATACATACACATACATACATACATACATACATACATATATATATATAGCCATTATTTCTGTCATAGGAATTGCTGGGGACTCCTTAATCTCATGTTTTTCCATTCTGTGCTGTTCTTATTTCACGGCATAATCCACCCGCGAAATTGCATTCTCTAAGAAGCCACATCCAACACAATTTAGGAAAGGCAATCATCTCCCAGAGCCAAGAACTGCCTTGAATACAGGCAGTCCTCGACTTACGATCACAATTTCTGCTGTTAAGTGGGACATTTGCTAAGTTATTGTCTTTATTATTACTTTCTTGTTTTGCATGTAGACGGAGAGCTTATGCGCCAGAGACAAATTCCTTAGGTTTCAAATTGACCTATACCAGTGATGGCTAACCTTGGTGTCCTCGCGTGCCCACACCCACAATGCAATGCGCCCTGCAATCCTGTGCATGCGTGCACAACACACACACCATACTCTCCCCCCTGCCCCGTGTATGTGCATGCCGCCCGCTCCCCCCACGCATGCGTGCAACACCCCCCCTGAAGCCTCCTAAAACGAAAAATGAGGCACCACTCATCCTGCGCTCCCACCTGCACGTCTCGCGCATGCGTGGCAGAGACCCAAAAATCAGCTGGCTGGCGGGAGGTATGCGTGCGCATGCCCGGCGGAGTTGAGCTGGGCGAGAGCTCGTGTGCCCGCAGAAACGGCTCCATGTGCCACCGATGGCCTATACATTGTTCTTTCTATTTCTATTTTCGTTTGTTTTCTAGGAATCTTCTCCTAACAAGATTTATCATTCTACATCTAGACCTCTTACCCTTCCACTATACAGGTGGTCCTCGACCTACGACCGCAAAGCAGCCCAACATTTCTGTCGTGAAGTGAGACACTGGTTAAGTGAGCATTGCCCCATTTTACCACCCTTCGTGCCACCGTCGTTAAGGGAATCACCACGGTTGATAAGTTACTAGCCCTGTGAAGTGAATCTGGATCCCCCATGGACATTGTTCGTCAAACGGTCGCAGAAGGGATCACAGCACCATGGGATAAGGGCCCCCATACTAATCTGTGTATGTTAACCCTTCAATGCACCTTGTATCATATAAATACAACAACTGTATGGCTTCCTAAGCATTATTGTGGTTTTCAAGCCTCGTGTATTGTTCCAACGTTTATCCTGTTGATTAGTTGTTGCTGTCCAGCTTGTTTTGAAGGTTTCAACACTGATTTTGTTGGAAGTGCCAATCAAATAAATATATGTTTCATTTTATCGACCATTTATGTTGTGGCCCACCAGCAGATTCGGACAGTGAGGAGGTTGGGGAAGAACCTGGAGTCTGGGGAAGGCTCTGAGGAGGGCTCTGTGTCAGAGGCAGAGAGGGGGCCAGGGCCGTCTGACAGTTATCAGCTGCCTTCGGAGTCAGACATCAGTGAGGCAGAAGAACAGCTGGAGCCTGTTCCCAGTGTGCGCATGTGCAGAGCGGCAGGACGAAGGGAACAGCTAAAGAACAGGGGTCGACTTGGGAGTAAGGCCACAGGTGGACAATGAAGGGCCCCTCCCAGAGGAACTAAAAGAGGAGCGAAAGGGGAGTGGAGTTTGCAGGAGACCATTAGTTCGCTTAATTGGTTTGTGACTGTCCGAGACTCCTTGCCAAGTTTCGCAGATATCAGCCTGGCAGCTCTCCAAGCCAGAGAAGGTCTGTGACTGTAAATCCTCCCTTGAAAGACTTTGCTGGGCGTGAATGAGCAGAATTCACAGTCAATTAATAAAAGGAGTTTTTTGTCAGGACAAGGAGTTTGCTGCATGCTCTCGGGAAGCCTCAGTCAGAACAATTTACATTTTAATTCCTGCGAGTTGTCGCCGTAGGGGCCCGGCTACACTGCTTTGCCCGGGGGCCCCATAATGCTGTGAATGCTGCCCCCCAAGCCCACAGACTCACCATGTAGAGCAGGAAAGGAAGGACGAGCAGAAAGATCCAAGTGTAGAGATGGAAGCAGTTGGAGAAAGTGCTCTGATGCGGGTCGAAGAACCAACCGCCGGTCAGCGAAGCCCAGACGCCCTGGCGTAAGATCTGCAGGACCTGCGACCCCATAGCCACGGTGGGACTGCCTCTTCTCCTCCTTCTTCTTCGCCCTCTTCCTCCTCCTCCTCCTCCCGAGGGAACACCACTGGCCAGCTGGCGCTCCCAGGGGCCTTCATTAAGGCAGCTTGAGTCCCATGATCTGGAAGGGCTGGGGAATCCAGTACCTGCCTCTCCCCGGCTGGGGAGCCCCCCCACCAGCCCTTCCTGGGCTGCCAATGGCTCCCCAAGGGCCTGGGTCGACCCTGCAGGGCTGGCAGGTGGAAAGGAAGCCCACCCACAATTTGGGACCCCCCCTTCTGGCTCTTCCGCAGCCCCGCCCCTCAGGCCATGGGGGTGCCCCGAGAAGGACCCAGGGGTAGCCAGACAAGGGCTGGGAGGGGAGGACGCCCCCCAAAAGGGGATCCCAGGCAGCAGGGGTGACCAGAGCCCCCCAACACTGCCTACAAGGGGAGGCCCCTCCAGGCCTGGGCCATGGGAGTCTCTGCCAGGATTGGGGGTACTAAGGGCCAGGGAGGAGAGCCGGCTTCCAATTCCCGGGGGTCCCCTGGGGAAATTGGGGGGCGCAGCATGGATTCTCGAACCACCCCTCACTCCCCTGGGCGACCCAGGCGTCAAACGGGTCCGGGACTCGTTCACTTCCGGGGTCAAGGGTCAGCCCCGCTGGGCCTTTAAGGAGCCGAGGGGGACTCTCGGCGCTGGCGCCTCAACAGGGATTGGGGAGGCCGGAAGAAGCGCCCGGGCAGCTGCAGGGGGAAGCGGCGGCACTGCGCATGCGGGGTCCTCTCACGTCCGCTTTCCGGACCGGAAGTCGAGGCGATAGAAGGGGGAAGGAAGAGGGAGGAGTCGGCGGCGGGCCCGCGTAGAGCTATGAAAAACAAAGGGGGCGAGGCAGAAAAGGGAGGCGGGGGCGACGTGAAGGCGGGTTCAGTTTTTGAATGGCGCACGTCAATTAAAGCCACTAAGCAGTTTGCAACAAGCCCGAGGCAGAAATGAAGAGGGGGAAAAGAACTACTTTTCCCTAATTCGGTGCAAATGAAATTCGGGTATATACCAGTGAGAAAAACAAATTATTTCGAAGTCGTAAAAGCAACCCAGAAACATTCCACCCAGATAATGAGATGACCCTCTCTAATTTACTATGTCTAGCTGATAACTGTTTCTTCACGCTTCCTTATCTACCGTTTAAAGGTGGTGCGCGTGCGTGAATGACTTCCACGGACCCAAATGCGCATGCGAATCAGATCGGCCGACGGAGGACGGGCGGACTCCTTCCAAGGGAGACAACGCGCACGCGTGAATTCTCTGATGTTTATAATTGCTCTGTTATCTTTACTACAAAGGGCGGGTATTTAAGTGTTACGCCACTTGCTATTGGGTCCGTTTCCTTTGAGTGGCGGTCTTGTCCCCCAATGAGAAAGTCCTGGATTCTTGGAAGTCATGAGCCGTAGCTTGCTACTTACTGATATTATATTAATATTAATTGCAAATTTACGCTAAAGCCCCAGGCTGGCCTGAAGGTCTCCACGGCGACCACTGGATGGCAGCAGAGATATAGAAAAGAAACGCTGCCGCCATCTATTGGTTGTCTCAAAGTTTGCATCGCAAAATAATAATTTTATTTACCCTAGCTAGTATTTTTAATACTTACTAAATAACCTGTCATAACCATTGCATCATCATTTCGGAGCTTTAAGCGAAACACCAAAACAGAATTATGATTTTCTACCAGCTTGATCACTACTGACCAGTGATAGCTAATGGAGGGACCTGGGCTAGGGTGACATCAGTCAACTGAACATCTGGGCAGGGCTGTGGCAGCGCTGAAGCAACCCCAAATTCCCCAAATTTCCCTCCCCCAAGAATCATGGATCCCAGATTTTAGACGCCTTCTGTAAATTTGAATAGGACAGGACATGACAGGACAGAATAGAATAGGAATGGAATGGAATGGAATGTAGTGAAGTGGAGTGGAGTGAGAAGGGATGGGAAGGGAAGGGAAGAGAATAAGGAATAGAATAAGATTAGATTAGAATAGAATAGAAAAAATAGGAAGGGAAGGGAAGAGAAGAGAAAAGAGAATAGAATAGAATAGAATAGAATAGAATAGAATAGAAAAAAATAGGAATGGAAGGGAAGAGAAGAGAGAGTAGAATAGAATTAGAATAGAATAGAATAGAATAGAATAGAAAAAATAGGAATGGAAGGGAAGACGAGAGAATAGAATAAGAATAGAATAGAATAAAGATAGAATAGGAATAATATGATGGAGTGGGATGGAAGGGAAAAGAGAATAGAATACAATAGAATTCAATAGAATAGAGGAGAAGAGATGAGAGAAGAGAAGAGAATAAGGAATAGAATAAGATTAGAATAGAATAGAATAGAATAGAATAGAATAGAACAGCAAAAATAGGAAGGGAAGGGAAGGGAAGAGAATAGAGAATAGAATAGAATAGAAAAAATAGGAATGGAAGGGAAGACAAGAGAGAATAGAATAGAATAGAATAGAATAAGGATCAAATAGGAATAATAGGAATTGAGTGGGATGGAAGGGAAGAGAAAAGAGAATAGAATACAATAGAATTCAATAGAATAGAGGAGAAGAGATGAGAATAGAGAAGTGAATTCGTAAGAATAGAATATAATTAAAATAGAATAGAATAGAATAGAATAGAATAGAATTCTTTATTGGCCAAGTGTGATTGGACACACAAGGAATTGGTCTTTGGTGCAGTTGCTCTCAGTGTACATAATACAATTCCTATTCTATTCTTTCTGTATTCCTTATCCTATCCTATCCTTCTTCTGTTCTTCAACCGGAGTGCCCCAAGTTTGGAGCAAACCCAAGCATCGCCTCCAAGATGAGGAGCGCTGTGCGCCCCGGAGGCTGGCGCCGCTCCCCCAGCTTGGCCAAGCGGGCGAAGGCGGCACTGGGCACGGCTCCAGCCCGGGGCCAGCCTCGCCTTGTCTTCCGTCGGAGAAGGGAGCGCCAGCCAGCCGGAGAGACCCGCCTCCAAGCGGGGCAGTCCCAGCCGGGCAGACCCGCCTTCGCCTTCCCTGCCTTTGCCCGCCTCGCTCTGTCCGGCGCTCCGACGGAAAAGACCGCTCCGCCACCGGGGCGAAGCCGGGCAAACGAGCCGTCGGGGACGCCTTTTGAAGAGCCGGATCGTCCGCCGCTGCCAGCCGGGATCTCCGGGGAAGGATCCTGGAATCCACTCCCCACTTCGCCGATCGGATCCTTGGCGGGGAGGGACGAGGAAGCCACCGAGATCTACCCGGGGCCTCCGCCCGCGCCCACGGAGGAGGAAGAGATCGCGGCGCCCGCGGGCGCCAGGGAAGCCTTGGAGGGCATGTAGAGCGCCTCAGGGTTGCAGACCTGGATCGTCTTCCCCGATGGGAGGGGGTTTGAGCTAGCTCCCAGCTCTCCCCGTGGTCTCCCTTCCGCTGGGGGGGGGGGGAGTCCATGTTCCTAGACCCGATGAGGCCGGGAGGGCACGATGGAGCCACTGAAAAGCATGTTCCGGAAAGCCCCTCTGGTGGGCGGCTGGGGTCCAGGCTCCCGAGTCGGGGGTCCCTCCGCGTACGCCAACCCCGTCTGGAGGGCGTTGTTTGACTACGAGGCCGCCAGCACGGATGAGCTGACCCTGCGCAAGGGGGACTTGGTGGAAGTCCTGTCTTGGGACTCGGCCATCTCTGGCGACGAAGGCTGGTGGGCCGGCAAGCTGAACGACCGAGTGGGCATCTTCCCGTCGAATTATGTCTCGCCCAAGACAGCGGCCTACGCGGCGCCCGGCGACCCCCCCGAGGCGGACTTTCGGGACCTGACGCTGGAGGAGGTGATCGGGGTGGGGGGCTTCGGGAAGGTCTACCGGGGCAGCTGGAAGGGGCAATTGGTAGCGGTCAAGGCGGCCCGCCAGGACCCGGACGAGGACATCAGCACCACAGCCGAGCGAGTGCGCCAGGAGGCCCGTCTTTTCGCCATGCTTAAGCACCCCAACATCATCGTCCTGAAGGCCGTCTGCCTGCAGGGGCCCAACCTGTGTTTGGTGATGGAGTACGCGGCCTGGAGGACCGCTCAGCCGGATGCTGGCCGGACGGCGTATCCCGCCGCACATCCTCATCAACTGGGCAGTCCAGATCGCGCAGGGCATGGAGTACCTTCACTGTGGCGCCATCGTGCCCGTCATCCACCGGGACCTGAAATCCAACAACAGTAAGTCTTGGGGGAGACATCTGCCTAGATTTGAACCCGGGTCCGGCTACAGGGGCCACCACCGAGCAGGACGGTGGCTCCAACTTCAGGCTGCCTCTGAATTGTTTTAACCCCTTTTAACTGACTAGGTTAACTTTTAACTAGGATAGGTGGCCCAGTGGCTAAAACTCTGAGCTTGTCGATCAGAAAGGTCGGCAGTTCGGCGGTTCGAATCCCTAGTATAGGTCTAGATCTAGATCCTTGCTTCTCAAGTTCGGCCACTTTTAAGATGAGGGGACTTCAACTCCCAGAATTCCCCAGCCTGCTATGTTTACTGGGGAATTCTGGGGGTTGAAGTCCATTTTAAAGTCTTTAAGATTGAGAAACACTGCTCTAAATCAATGTTTCTCAACCTCGGCTTCTTTTAATATGACAGACTTCAACTCCCAGAATTCCCCAACCAGCCATGACTGCTAGGGAATTCTGGGAGTTGAAGTCCATTCATTTTAAACTCTCTTAAGGCTGAGAAACAATATAGATTAGTGTTTCTCAACCTCAGCCAATTTAAGATGGGGAGACTTCAACTCCCAGAATTCCCCAGCCAACTACACTGTACTGGGGAATTGTGGGAGTTGAAGTCCATTCATTTTAAACTCTAAGGCGGAGAAAAAGTATTTATCAATATTTTGCAACCTCCGCCATTTTGAGTGGACTTCAACTCCCAGAATTCCCCAGCCAGTAAGCTGGGGAATTCTGGGAATTGAAGTCCACCCATCTTATATTGGCCAAGGTTGAGAAATAGTTCTGGATCCAGGTCTAACTTTGCCTCCAGTTCCTATCCACGAGCCTCCCCCAGCTTTCCTGAATCTGAGACAAGCCTGCCTCTGAGCATACACAGAGTTCTCTCTTTCCCTCACAGTTTCCACTTCACTGGGATGGGCCCCCGGGCAGGATTTGCTAAAGCAGAGGCGGGCATACATGAGGAAAAGACCCAGCCCATCCTCTTTGCCCCCCCTTCTCCTCCCCACATGGCCCGTGTTCTGATCCTGAAGCTTGCCACCAGCTGATGGCTGAAGCTGAACCCAGTGACCCACGAGGAGGAAGCGACAGTGATGGCCTTCCTCTCGTTTCCTCTCGTAAGGGCGAGATGCCTGTTTTTCTTTCCATGCAAAACAAGAGCGACCGATTTCCGCTGGAAACCGGCAAGGGAGGTTCTTGCAAATGGTTTCCAGCGTGTTGCAAAGTAGTAGAAGGGGCTAGCTAAGCTCAAGTGGGCAGGGGGCATCTGTAGGATCTGAGAAAGAATAATCCTAATAACTTTGCACATGGGCAGAGTTTGGGTGTTGCAATGTTAGAATCTGTGGTTGCAAGGTAGGCATGCAAGCACAGGTAATAATCGACTCTCAACAGTTCGTTTAGTTATAACGACTGAAAAAGGTGACTTAGGACTGTTTTTTCACACTCACGACCGTTGAGCATCTCCCACTGTCAACGCGATTTACATTCTGATTCACTTAACAGCAAGAAATGTCGTAAAATGGGGAAAGCATCCTTTAACAACTGCCTTATTTAGCAAACAGAATTCTGGGATTCAGTTGTGTTTATAAGTCAAGGGGCTTCCTTCTCCATAAAATCAGGATTTCTTCATGCAAAACCTCCTTCTGAGCTACAAAACTCACTTCCTTAAGCTGTAGTGATCATGGAACTGCAGTGGGGAAGGATATCAGAGGTCATCTAGTCCAACCCCGCTCTCTCATCAGGCCAAAGCATGTTGGATAAGATAGTAAACGATATTAGGGGGAAACTTCCTGAGGGTGAGATTTAAGTTGAGGACTACATGTGGTTACCAAGGGCCTGAATTTGAATCAATTGCGTCCAACATTTCTGTTGTTAAGTGAAACGTTTCTTAAGTGAGTTTTGCCCCATTTTATGACCTGCCTTGCGTTTGTTTTTCTCCGATCTTTCTGACGAGACAATTAGGTAGATGTATGAATATTTCCAGGACTTGAATTCAGTTCAGAAAAGACTTTGGCCTGCTCTTTATCTCAACTTTTGGGGAAAACACCGAAGTTGTTTGATCATTAAATTAATATCCTTTCAGGCTGCAGGGCAACAGGGAGAGAATAATTGAGTGAAGGCAGACTTGAGATTAATCTCTTAGACGAGACATCTGTTCTTCAGCCTTCCTCTTTATAAGGGACTGGATTATTATTTTGTTGTTGTTCCTAAAATCCAAAATGGCTTCATTTTTCGGCCTTCCGTCCTTGCCCTGTCTGTAAAACGGAAATCTCGTGATCGTGGTTGCTTAGACGCACGCTAAGCAGTCGTTGGGTAGACAGCAAAACTTCTCTGAACTTGTAGATTTTTAAAACACGGTTTACACAATCTTCGTCCTTCCTGTATTAGAAAGATGGTTCGATTCTGCGTAGGATGCGAACCTGGGGCATTGTGTAATTGCGAAACGACTCTAGGAAATTGTTCTGGCGGAAGGCTTCCCAAGAACAAAAGGTCCAGACAAAAACCTCCTCTTATTAATTGATTGTGAATTCTGCTCATTCACACCCAGCAAAGTCTTTCAAGGGAGGATTTACAGTCACAGACCTTCTCTGGCTTGGAGAGCTGCCAGGCCGATATCTGCAAAGCTTGGCAAGAAATCTTGGAGAGTCCCGAACCGATTAAACTAATTGTCTCCTGCAAACTCCACTCCCCTTTTGCTCCCCTTTTATTCCCTCTGGGAGGGGCCATTCATCGTCCACCTGTGGCCTTACTCCCAAGTCGACCCCTGTCCTTTAGCTGTTCCCTTCGTCTGGCCACTCTGCACATGCGCACACTGGGAACAGGCTCCAGCTGTTCTTCTGCTTCACTGATGTCTGACTCCGAAGGCAGCTGATAACTGTCAGACGGCCCTGGCCCCCTCTCTGCCTCCGACACAGAGCCCTCCTCAGAGCCTTCCCCAGACTCCACGTGACCAGGGGGATGCTGCAATGGTCGTAAGTCTGAGGACCGGTTGTAAGTCACTGTTTCAGTGCCACAGTAACTTTGAAGAGTTTGTAAACGAATCATTGTAAATCGATGAATAACTTCTAGCAAAGGAGCAAGCCACTATTTTTGGAGGGTAGAGACAGTGATTGTATTCAGCTGGTTCGGATCGGTACGATTGATCCGGTTGTGGCGACCTGCAGATGGGCCTCGGCGCTATGCTGTCCTATTTAACCACATTATCTAAGCCGCGCGCATGCGTGCAAGAGGTGGTCAGCAAAGCACATGTGTGGAAGGTCATGCGCGGGTGTGCCCGTGCGCTCACATTTTCCAGTGCGCGGCGAACCGGCGGTAAAATTACGTGAAGCTCACTTCTCGGTGGCTTGCTATAAATTTAGGTTCTCGTGGTGTGTAAACAATCACATTTTTTTCCCCTCCACTTCCGATCCGGCAGGTTTTAAAAGGATCGTAGAAAAACCTGTCAGACCTGTTTATCAGAAATGAAAAATGGGACAGGCAAAAGGATCCTTTCAGCCAATCGGAGGTCATGTAGTTACAGGGCTTTATTTTCTTTTGACACCCCCCTCGAAATAAGCAACTTGGTCTTATTTTGGGGGACGTCTTATTATTTTTGCGTGGTCACCTCCTGGCTGCTGCTGCGTTGCAATATTTTCGGGGAGGGCTTATTTTAGCGCATGGACTTATTATCCAGGGAGGGCTTATTTTCAGGGAAATAAGTGTAGGAAAATCTGACTTATCCATTACAGGCAGTCCGCAATTTTCTGTCCCCGCGTTTTTCTTGCTAAGCAAGACATTTCTTAAGTGAATTTTTGCCAAGTTTTTACAACTTTTCTCGACGTCGTTAAGTGAATTGCGGTTGTTAAGTTAGCGATACAACGCTTGAGTGAATTTCGCTTTCCCCCCACCCCCCCGTGGACGTGGCTTGACGGAAGGTCGCAAAAGGGGATCCCGTGACCCCTTTTGGGACACAGCAACCGTCATAAATAGGACTCCGTTGCGGGTAATAAGCAGGTGAATTTTGATCAGATGCCGCCGCCGTCATAAGTGTGAAAAATGATCAGAAGTATAGGATAGAGGATCATAAATCTATACCATTTCAGACACATGGTTGTCCAATCGCTTCTTAAAAACTTCCAGTAATGAAGCACCTACAACTTCTGGAGGCAAGTAGTTCCACTGATTCATTGTTCTCACTGTCAGGAAATTCTTCCTTAGTTTTAAGTTGCTTCTCTCCTTGATTAGTTTCCACCCATTGCTTTTTGTCCTGCTCTCAGGTGCTTTGGAGAATAGCTTGATTGCCTCCTCTTTGGGGCAGCCCCTGAGATATTGGAAGACTGCTATCATGTCTCCCCTAGTCCTTCTTTTCATTAAACGAGACAGACCCAGTTCCTGCTACCGTTCCTCTTATATTTTAGCCCCCACTCCCCTAATCCTCTTTGTTGTTCTTCTCTGCGCTCTTTCCAGAGTCTCCACATCTTTTTTTAAATATCCGGGCGACCAAAACTGGACGCGATATTCCAAGGGTGGCCTTATAAAGCAATATTAATACCATTTGTGGGGTTCCGTGTATGAATTTGGCCATTCTCGTTGCAGGAAGATAACGCTTAGAATGATGAGCCTAAGTAGGGTTCTCCTACTTAGCGGGGGGGTGGGGGTTGGACTAGATGACCTACAAGGACCCTTCCCACTCTGTTATTCTGTATTCCCTTGTTAGTCTTAGACTGGGATACAAATCCAGAGTCAGTTTCAAGATAGAAATATATGTTGTATTTTGTGCTGATAAATAAATAAAGGGAGACTAGTATAGATCTATTTCAACCTATTTAGATCTCATCAGCTAGCCATACCCTTACTGGGAATCGAACATATACAAGATATAATTTCTAGATTGGACTTTGTTGACCTCAAATTCACACTGGTGCATTGATCTCAAATGCTGCCCGCCTCTTCTTCTCCTGTTTTCAGGAGTTGGCAAGCACAGGAAATTGTGAATTTGGGGAGGGGGGGGTGGCGTGTTGTGCAGCCAGCAGCCCAGTAGCTGCATCCTCTCCCTCCCTCCCTCCCTCCCCCCCTCCCTCTTTTCCGCTTTCTCATCTCGCCACGGGAATCCAGCTTCACCAGTTGCTTCCTTCCTTATTGCTGGTTTCGCGGAGCCGTTGCGACATCAAATCAGCTTTCGTTGCGTTCCAGCAAACTGGGGGGGGGGGGGGGTGGAGGAGGGGGGGGAGGCTTTCCTCGCAGACGGGCACTGCGTTTACCGGAAATGTTGTGACTTCTAATTTATGGCTTTTCGGACGGTGGAGAGGGAGGCAACTTCATGAGGTCTAGCAGCGTTGTGTTTTTCCCAATTTGTTCGTTGAATTGGCGGGCTTGCCTATTTTCGCCGATAAGGCGACTTGCGCCCTTTTGTTTTTCGGCCCTAAAAATATTCCTCCGGACTGCGGGCGGGAAATTCAAGCGGAGAGGGATGGCATTCAAACTCTCCTTCAATAAAATAAAAATTAAAAATCCCCACTTCAGCAGCCTTCAATCTCACACACTTCCTCCGTTGCTGAAATCTTCTAACAGGAGCAGAATAGGTGGTCCTCAACTTACGACCACAATTAGAGTCCAACATTTATGTTGCTAAGCGAGACAATGGTTCAGTGAGTTTTGCCCCCTTTTACCACCTCTCTGGCCACCGTTGTTAAGTGAATCGCGGCAGTTGTTAAATTACTCACATGGTTTGTTAAATGAATCTGGCTTCGTCCGAAGGTCGCAAAAGGGGATCGTCATAAATAGGAACCGGTTGCCAGGTGTCCGAATGGTGATCCTCTGACTGCGAGGATGCTGCAACGGTCGTAAGTGCGAATAACAGTAACAAGGAAACATTTGCCGTACTTCAAACGGTCACTGAATGAACGGTTTTAAGTCAACGTATCCGTACTTTGGGTGGGTGGATCGGTGGAGGGGAGGGGTCAGGAAAGGATCCATTGCCGCTCTCTGCACATGCTCCAAGGTTCCGCGATTCTTTTTTGTTTTTAAAAAAGAAGAATTTGGAAAAAGCGCAGAGAAGAGCAACAAAGAGGATTAGGGGACTGGAGCCTAAAATATATGAAGAACGGTTGCAGGAATTGGGTATGTCTAGTTTAATGAAAAGAAGGACCAGGGGAGACATGGTAGCAGTCTTTCAATATCTCAGGGGCTGCCCCAAAGAAGAGGCAGTCAAGCTATTTTCCAAAGCACCTGAAGGCAGGACAAGAAGCAATGGATGGAAACTAATCAAGGAGAGATTCAACCTGGAAATAAGGTTGCAGGAATTGGGGTATGTCTGGTTTAATAGAAAGAAGGACTAAGGGAGACATGATAGCAGTCTTCCAATATCTCAGGGGCTGCCCCAAAGAAGAGGGAGTCAAGCTATTCTCCAAAGCATCTGAGGGTAGAACAAGAAGCAATGGGTGGAAACTAATGAAGGAGAGAAGCAATCTAGAACTAAGGAGAAATTTGCTGACAGTGAGAACAATAGTGGAACGACTTGCTGGAAGTGTTTAAGAAGAGGCTGGGCAGCTATTTGTCCAGAATGATAGAATCTCCTGCTTGAGCAGAGGGTTGGACTAGAAGACCTCCAAGGTCCATGGTTGCAGGAGTTGGGTCTGGCTAGTCTAGTGAGAAGAAGGACCAGGGGTGATATGGCAACAGCCTTCCAGTATTTGAGAGGCTGCCCCAAAGGAGAGGGGCTCAAATTAGGCAACCTATTCTCCAAAGCACCAGAAGGGAGGACAAGAAGCAACAGATGAACAACAAGGAGAGATATTGGAAGACTTCTATCATGTCTCCCCTGGTCCTTCTTTTCATCAAACTAGACATGCCCAGTTCCTGCAACCGTTCTTCATACGTTTTAGTCTCCAGTCCCCTAATCCTCTTGGTTGCTCTTCTCTGCGCTCTTTCCAGAGTCTCCACATCTTTTCTACATCCTGGCGACCAAAACTGGGTGCCGTATTCCAGTTGTGGCCTTATAAAGTGGTATCAACCCTTCACGTGATCTTGATTCTCTCCCTCTGTGGATGCAGCCTATAACTGTGTTGGCTTCTTGGGCAGCTGTTGCGCACGGCTGGCTCCTATTTAAATGGCCGTCCCCCAACGTTCACCGTCCCTGGTATAGGGGTCTCCTGCTTGAGCAGGGGGTTGGACTAGAAGACCTCCAAGGTCCCTTCCATCTCCATTAAGACCGATTGAATTAGCCTCCTTACCAAGCTGGCTAGTTGAAAGTTGGCTAGTGGGGCGAGATGTTTTTCTCAAGGCCATTTCGTGGCTCGCGGCGATTTTTTTTTTCTCCAGAGGGAAGAACAAACAGCGCAGCTCAGCAACCTCTGGAAACAATGCTCTGTTTACATGCGAGGGAGGGGGGTAATTGGGAGAAGAGAGGGGGGGACCCTTGGCTTCCTCCAACTCGCTTCCTGCCAGTTTTTTCCCCCCCTTTCCTGGCTTCCTCCGTCCGAGGGCCCGGCGGCGGGGAAGGGAAATTTGAAGAGCAGCTGGGGAAAGAAAGGTGGACGGAGAGTCCCGTGGCCGGCCAGGTCCACCCTACTCCATTGCTCGGCAGAACAATAGGCCGATTCTCCGGCCGGCCTCAGACACAATGGCAATGTCCAGTGCCTCCACCTCCCCGCGAAATGTCTGCTTTGCCTACGGATTGTGGGAACGCAGCCCAACCAACCTCTGGGTGCCTTGGCTGGGATTTTCAACATTATGAGAGCATATCTAAGGGTCGTTCGTTCTGCCGTCGATGGTTTTTTTTTTGGGGGGGGGGGGGCGTGCGTTGAAATCAAGAGCGGCAGGGCCTCTGACCACGTGCAGAGAGCTTGCAACTTCCTTCCCCAAACCAGAATGCTAGAGAGAGGCTATCGTCCTCCGGTTACGGATAGTCCACGACTTAACAAGAGTTTGTTTAGCGACCGTGTCAAAGTCGCACAACGGCGCTGGGAAAAAAGGGGCTTATGACTGTTTTTCGCACTTAGGACCATTGCAACATCCCCGTGGCCCCGCGATCAAAACTCAAGACACTTGGCAACTGGCTCGTATTTATGACGGTCGCAGTGTCCCCGGGGTGTGTGTGTCCTGCAATCGATCCGCTTTTGACAAACGAAGTTAATGGGAAAGCGGGGTTCATTTTTCTAATTTGGCAACTGCAATGATTCACTCAACGGCCGTGGAAGGAAGGTCGGGAAATGGGGCAAAACTCACTTAACCACTGTCTCGCTTAACGACAGAAATTTTGGGCTCAGTTGAGGGCTATCTGTAGAGCAAATCGAAAGGTTTCTTTTAAATGGGTTTCTGCAAAAAACAGCGTCTCGCTTAGCCACGTAATTTTGGGGCTCAATTGTGGTCATAAGTGGGAGACTAACGGTATCAATCTGGACAAATAGCTGTTTCAGTCTCTTCTTCAAAACCTCGAATGATGGAGAAGCCACAACGTCTGGTGGCAAGCTGTTTCACGCTTACGACCTTCGCGAGCGTTCAGACACTTTGCAACAAAAATTGGCCTCCGTATGACTTATGGTCATAAGTCGAGGACTAGAGTGGCCACTGCCAGACCTAGAAAGAGATGGGTGTTTATTTGTTTATCTCGTTGGCTGTTTGGTTAATAATATATTTTATGAACGACAGGCTCAACAATTTATAAGTAGGTTTAGTAGTTTTCACAGTTTGAAATTCTTTTCCCAACGTTGCTGTAATAATTATACTAATTCAACTAGGGTGGTCGTAAGGTACATACATTATGTGTTAGAATTTGTTTAATACCTTTTTATTTTGTTAAATAATGTCTTTGTTGTTGTTGTTTTTTAAACCTGTTGTGTTTTGTATTTTAACCTCGTTTGAATGAACTAAAATTTCTCTGAGAAATACGGCAGAGGTTTAGCTCCAGCACAGGGCCGAGTCTCCTGCTTGAGCAGGGGGTTGGACTAGAAGACCTCTAAGGTCCCTTCCATCTCTGTTATTCGGTTTCCTACTCAAGCTGTTAACGCCAATGCAAATCGGAGCTTGGGACGGCTTCTGCCCGCTTGTGTGCCAAGAATGCAAAGGCATCTTGGCACGGTGACTAAACTGGCCACATAGGAAACCTTTCTGGCTGCAAGAAATTCCCAGAGAATGTATCGCAATTGAGTGAAGCCGGGCCAAATTGGAAGAAAAACACGGTGAAATTAGGAGTGGGCAGGAGCCATGTTTGAAAAGGAGGGAAAAAGACTACCCTGGTTGCATTCGCACAACCACAGAAGCACTTTGGCGAAAGATATGAGGGTGGTTCAGTGGCTGAGCTTGTCGATCAGAAAGGTCGGCAGTTTGAATCCCTAGCGCTGCGTAATGGAGTGAGCCCCCGTGACTTGTCCCAGCTTCTGCCAACCTAGCAGTTCGAAAGCACGTAAAAAATGCAAGTAGAAAAATAGGCACCACCTTTGGTGGGAAGGGAACAGCGTTCCATGCGCCTTCGCCGTTGAGTCATGCCGGCCACATGACCACGGAGATGTCTTCGGACAGCGCTGGCTCTTCGGCTTTGAAATCGGAGATGAGCACCTGCCCCCCAAGCCAAAGAGCCAGCGCTGTCCGAAGACGTCTCCGTGGTCATGTGGCCGGCATGACTAAATGCCAAATGCGCAAGGAACGCCGTTACCTTCCCCCCTCCCCCAAAGGTGGTTCCTATTTTTCATTTTTTAAAACGCGCTTTCGAGCTGCTAAGTTGGCCGAAGCTGGGACAAGTCACGGGAGCTCGCTCCGTTACGTTGCGCTCGGGGGTTCGAACCGCCGAACTGCCGACCTTTCTGATCGACAAGCTCAGCGTCTTAGCCCCTGAGCCACATTTCGACATAATGTCCGTTCGCTTACGGTGTCGCTAATTGAAGAAGTGCCCCGATTCCCTTAACAAATGTGGCACGAAAGATGGTAACATGGGGGGGGGCAAAACTCACTTAACAAATATCTCGCTTCGCAACAGAAGTTTGGGGCTCAATTTGCAGTCGTATGTCGAGGATTACCAATACGGGGAAGAGTTTCCAGAACGGGCTGCTTTTTAAAAAAAAAACCACAGCTTGCCTCTTTTTGGCGTTGTCTGAAAGCGTTCTCTTTTTCCTTCCACAGTTTTGTTGAGCGAATACGTGGACGACGGCGAGGTCAGCGGGAAAACCCTCAAAATCACCGATTTCGGTCTGGCCAGGGAATGGCACAAAACGACTAAAATGAGCGCAGCCGGGACGTACGCCTGGATGGCACCGGAGGTCATCAAAAACTCCACTTTTTCCCGGGGTAGTGACGTCTGGAGGTACGTTTTTGGAGCAAAGGGGGTTCAAAGCTTATTTGGCCACGGAACGTGCTCCGGTTGAATGTGATTTATGACACACCCTTGGAGGAGGCGAGAAACAGAGTCATAGTTGGGCCGTAGTAAATTACGTGGGTTAGAGCTGACTTCACTCTAGTACATGCTGATGTATTGCTCCTTACTGGGTTTCTTTTGAAATTTGGCTCAAGGCTCATGAGTTTATTAGGGCAGTGTTTTTCAACCTTGGCAACTTGAAGTCCAGACATCTTTAAGTTGCCAAGGTTGAAAAACACTGGATACATCCTGGGAAGCCTGACAGCACATTTATGACCGTTGCTGTGTCCCCTTTTGTGACCGTCCGACAAGCCAAGTCAACGGGGAATCCAGATCCACTTAACAACCATTTTACCAACTTAATCTACTGCGGCGATTCGCTTAACAGCTGTGGGAAGAAGGTCATAAAATGGGGCATAATTCACAAATGTCTCACTTAGCAACAAATTTTGGGCTCAATTGTGGTCATAAGTTGAGGACTACCTGTATACCACTTCATAGTGCTCTATCTAGCCTTCTCTGAGGGGTTTACAGAGTCAGCCTATTACCCCCCAACAATCTGGGTCCTCATTTTACCGACTCCGGAAGGACGGAAGGCTGAGTTAACCTTCAGCCCGTCAGGTAAACTACTAATGGGGGTTATTCCTCAACTTATAACCTTTCATTAAATGATGTTTTGAAGTTTTGCCCCATCGCTTGAGGCTTGACAGGCCATTTGTCAGAAATGTGACAAGATCTCCTTCTCGAGCAAGGGGTTGGACTAGAAGACCTCCAAGGTCCCTTCCTATTCTGATTGATTGAACTACTGTAAGAAATGGTATCGGGTCTCCTGCTTGAGCAGGGGGCTGGACTAGAAGACCTCCAAGGTCTCTTCCTATTCTGATTGATTGAACTACTGTAAGAAATGGTATAGGGTCTCCTGCTTGAGCAGGGGGCTGGACTAGAAGACCTCCAAGGTCCCGACCAAATAAATATTTGTAAGTTGGGAGCTGCCTGTAATCTTTTCCCTGTTTTTTATTCTTCCAGTTACGGAGTGCTCCTGTGGGAACTCCTCACCGGCGAAGTTCCATACCGGGGAATTGATGGGCTGGCCGTGGCTTATGGGGTTGCCGTCAACAAACTCACCCTCCCGATACCATCCACATGCCCTGAACCCTTTGCCCGTTTAATGACGGGTAAGTGAAAATATCTCGGAGGTCGGATTGGTGATTTTGAAAAGAGCCCTGGTAAATTGGGGCAAAAACTCTCTTTTAAAATGTTTATAGCCACCTCCTTTACAGCCTGCGAAACTAGGGAGGGTCCCTTCTGACCCTCTTTCTCCATCTAGTATGCAGCTGAGGGCTACGCTGTCTTTTAGCTGACTGTCCTCTTGATAGCATCTCTTTACCCCCGTCTCCCAAGGTTTTCCTCACATACCATTATAGCCACCCCCTTTACAGCCTGAGAAACTAGGGAGGGTCCCTTCTGAGCCACTTGCCCTGCCTGTTACCCAGCTGAGAGTTATGCTGCCTCTTATCTGACCGTTCCTGTGCTGTTCCCAACATATCCTTTCACAATCTAACACACTCTGAACTCTTTTCATAGATCTAGATTATCTCCCCCCCCCCCTTTTACAGCCTGAGAAACTAGGGAGGGTCCCTTCTGAGCCTCTTGCCCTATCTGTTACACAACTGAGAGCTATATTCCCTTATCTGACCATTACTGAGCAGGTCTCTTCACTCCATCTCCCAAGGTCTTCCCACAGACCATTACACATACTTGCTTAAACTCTGTCCATAGATCTATCTTCTCCCTACCCCTTTACAGCCTGAGAAACTAGGGAGGGTCCCTTCTGAGCTTTTTCCTCCATCTAGTATGCAGTTGAAGGCCTACACTGTCTTTTAGCTGACTGTCCCCTTGATAGCATCTCTTTACCCCCTCTCCCAAGGTCTTCCCCACATACCATTATAGCCACCCCCCTTTACAGCCTGAGAAACTAGGGAGGGTCCCTTCTGAGCCTCTTTCTCCATCTAGTATGCAGCCGAGGGCTACGCTGTCTTTTAGCTGACTGTCTCCTTGATAGCATCTCTTTACCCCCGTCTCCCAAGGTTTTCCTCACATACCATTATAGCCACCCCCTTTACAGCCTGAGAAACTAGGGAGGGTCCCTTCTGAGCCTCTTTCTCCATCTAGTATGCAGCTGAGGGCTACGCTGTCTTTTAGCTGACTGTCTCCTTGATAGCATCTCTTTACCCCCTCTCCCAAGGTCTTGCCCACATGCTAATCCAACAGTCCCCTTTTTTCCTCTCCTCTCCTCTAACCATTTAAGCTGTCCCCAAATGAGAACCTGGTCCCTGCCTTACATGCAGCTCTCCCAGATGGAATTCATAGCAGACGGACCCTTGCGCTTCGACGTTGCACAGTCTCCAAGGGGAAGCTGTTTCTCAACCACGTTATTTGACTCCTCTCTCTCTCTCTCTCTCTCTTTTTTGTTTCCCTTCCTCCGCCGCCTCCCGGTTCGGTCCCACCAGAGTGCTGGCAGCAGGACCCACATGCGCGGCCCAGCTTTGCCTCCATCCTCGACCAGCTGGCGGTCCTCGAGACGCAGGTGCTGCGCGACCTGCCACAAGAGTCCTTCCATTCCATGCAGGACGACTGGAAACTGGAGATCCAGGATATGTTTGACGAACTGCGGGCAAAAGAGAAGGTGAGAATCAGAGGGGAAAGGCTGGGGAAGGGGGGGGGGGGATGCAAGGCCAGGTACCGGCGCCTGGAGGCTCAGTGGGCTGAGATGGTCAGCCAGTTCCAGGCCATGATGCAGTCCCAATGGAACGAGGCCCTCCGGCTCTTCGCCACCAGCGGCGCTTCCCTCCAGCCTTCGCCCAAAGCCCCCCACCAGGAGGCTGAAGCAGACCCCAAGTGGGAATTTCTGCCCCCCTCTGCCCCGCACAAAAAGACCCCGAAGTAGGAGTCTCTCTGCAGACAACACAAGCGTTCATCGCACGAATCCGTCCCAGGGGCCGTAGTTTGAGGACCCCAGATTGAATGCAATATAAAAAAAGGCAAATCATTTTTCTGCAGACCACCAAAATTTTCTCCCGGACCCCCAGTGGTTGTTAGCATGGTTGTTCAGGGGATCATAAATCCTTTTTTTTTTAGTGCCGTTGTAACTTAAAACGGTCACTAAGCAAACTGATGTAAGTCGAGGACTACCTGTAGGTGGGATGGGGGGGCCACTAGGAAATCACTCCTTTAAGACAAGGATCTACATCAAACTGTGGATCACATCATGACTGGAGGATCCAAAGATCTCCGGGAGAGCGGGGACGACCGAGAGTTTCCCTCCGTCACAGGTGGGGGATTGTTCGGGATCCATTTCTCTCCCCAGGAGCTGTTGAGCCGGGAGGAAGAACTGAACCAGGCGGCCCTGAAGCAGAAGTCCCAGGAGGAATTTCTCCGCCAGCGGGAACACGAACTGGCCCAGTGGGAGCTGGAGGTCTTCGAGCGCGAACTCAGCCTCCTCATCCAGCAGATGAATCGCGATCGGCCCCATGTGAAGAAGCGCAAGGGAACCTTCAAGCGCAACAAGCTCAGAGGAAGGGACAGCGAGCGCATCAGCATGCCGCTCGGTAAGAAGGCCGGTGGGAAGCCGAGCTCTGGGGAAGGCTGGATGGGCTACATCCCGCCTTGCTCCTTCTGAATGCTGGAGGGGCGTATGTGTTATTTTACGAAAGCCAGATTTGGTATTCGTTGCGGGTTGCGATGGCAACGCACCAGCATTCTCGGGGATTCTGGGAAGTAAATACGGTGTACCGAGGGATTCTGGGAAATGAATGGGGCGTACATAGAGATTCTGGGAAATACGTTCGGGGAAATAGTCAGGAATTCTGGGAAATAAATAAAGGGCACGTGGGAAACCAGGGAAATAAATGTGGCACCCTAGGGATTCTGGGAAATAAATGCGGCACCCCAGGGATTCTGGGAAATAAATGTGGTGCACTGAGGGATTCTGGGAATTACATGTGGTGCACTGAGGGATTCTGGGAAATAAATGGTGCCCTGAGGGATTCTGGGAAATAAATGTGCACTGAAGGATTCTGGGAAATACAATATGGTGCACTGAGGGATTCTGGGAAATATGTGGTGCACTGAGGGATTCTGGGAAATACAATATGGTGCACAGGAATTCTGGGAAATAAACGTGGCACCCCAGGGATTCTGGGAAATACATATGGTGCACTGAGGGATTCTGGGAAATAAACGTGCACTGAAGGATTCTGGGAAATAAACGTGGCACCCCAGGGATTCTGGGAAATACAATATGGTGCACTGAGGGATTCTGGGAAATAAATATGTGGTGCACTGAGGGATTCTGGGAAATAAATGTGGAGAGGAGAATTCCATGCGCACTTTTGGCTAAAGTCTCATATTCTTGTAACTGGGATGTGAATGCGCATGTCCAGAACCCTGCCGTAACGTCCTGTTGGCGAATGTGATTGATGACTTCAGGCAGAGGGCAGGGGACACAGGGGTAAAGTTCAGACGCCATTAAGTGGGATTCAGTTTAGGCTCCACAGAAGATCAAGCCAAGATGTTGATCCTAATAAATGAATGTTTTTTGTTTGAACCTTGTCTCGAGGCTCGTAAATTAATCAGGTCACCTCTTGGGAACTTCACGAAGAGCCTAAACCATGTTTGATCTGGCCTGTTAAAAATGGCGCCCAGAGTCTGGGGAAGGCTCTGATGCGGGCTCTGTGTCGGAGACAGGCTCTTTATTTTCTTTTGACCCACAAAATAAGTGCTTATTTCGGCACATGCGCTCAAAAGCCCGATCGGGCTCATTATCCGGGGAGGTCTTATTTTCGGGGGAAAACTGGGTAGATCTGACTCGATCAGCTTCAAGGTGGTTTTCACGGATGTTCTCTGTTTTTTTCCCCAGATTTTAAGCATCGCATCACAGTTCAAGCATCCCCAGGGCTGGACAAGAGGAAGGATTTTTTCGACGCAGCCGCGGGGGGCTCCCCCACCTTCCCACGCTTTCGAGCTATCCAGTGTGAGTGGCGCGGATTTCCCTCCGGACAAATCCCCAACACACATCTCAACAAGCTTAGATGCCGATAAGAGGCAGTCCTCAACTTATGACCAGTCGGATCACGTGACTGCAGGGATGCTACAATGGACTTAAGTTTGGGGAAGTCACTTTTTTTCAGGGCTTTTATAACTTTGAACAGTTTGCTAAATGTTGGGTCCTTGGTGCTCTTTGCGCCTGGTGATTTTCTTGCAGACGTTTTATTACCTAGCTAGGTAACATCATCAGTGCTAGAAGGGAGGAGAGTTTCCTCTCTGAGCATTGATGATGTTACTTAGTTGGGTAATGAAATGTCTGGAAGAAAAACACCAAGCTGAGAGAGCACCAAGGATCCCACAGTTGTTATTACTTCTCCTTCTCCTCCTCTTCCTCTTCTTCTTTTCCTCCTTCCTCCTCCTCTTCTTCTCTCCCTCTTCTTCACCTCCTCCTTTTCTTCTTCTCCTCCTCCTCTTCCTCCCCCTCCTCCTCTTCTCCTCCTTCCTCCTCCTCCTCTTCTCCTTCTCCTCCTCTAACTTTCCTCCACCCCATGAACCTCCCTCCATTCTAGCACTGATAATATTACCTAGTTGGGTAATGAAATGTCTACAAGAAAACCACCAAGCTCAGAGAGCACCAAGGACCCCACCGTCTTATTTCTCCTCCTTTTCCTCCTCCTCCTCTTCTTATCCCTCTTCTTTTTCCTCTAATACGCAAACCCTCCCTTTAGGACTGATATAGTTACCTAGTTGGGTAATGAAAGGTCTGCGAGAAAACCACCAAGCTCAGAGAGCACCCAGGTCCCCACAATCCTCCTCCTCCTCCCTTCACAAACCCCCCTCCCTTCTAGCCCTTCCTTTTCCTCCAATACGCAAACACTCCCTCCCTTCTAGGACTGATGAAGTTAACTAGTTGGGCAATGAAACGTCTGCAATCAAACCACCAAACTCAGAAAGCACCCAGGACTCACCCGTTTTAGCAACTGTTCAAAATTATGAAGGCCCTGGAAAAAAAAAGGGAGCCAGTCCTCAAACTTAAGACCGTTGCACCATCCCTGCAGTCCCGTGATGGAAATTCAGGTGCTCGGCCCTGGGGCTCGCATTTACGACAGTTGCAGGATCCCGCAGTCTCGTGATCGCGCTTTAGGATTTTTTCAGCCGGTTACGACACAGAAAGGCAGCGGGGAAGGCTGGATTTGCATAATTATCCCGCTGACTCACTTAGGGACGGCAGCCAACAAGATCATAGGATCAGACACGCTCCCAGGAGGACTTATCTGATCTGGACTACATTGCTTAGCTACGCAGGATCCAGTCCCAGTGGTGAGGTTGTTAAGTCGAATGTGATTTTTACTTATTAGAGGAAGAGGAGGACGCCCCTACTACAGGGGTGTCCAACGTAAATCCAGAAGAAAGGGTATAATAGATATAAAATGGAAAAAAAGGAATTCAAGAGTAGGGAATAGAAGGACAAACAGAAAACTGATTCAAAATGGAACATCAAAGAGAGCAAGAGATGAGTTAAGAGAAAATGGCTAGGAAGGGAGGAAGGGAAAGAAGCGATGTATTAATAGAAAATGAAATATGTTAATACTGCTAACGATATATAGTTAAATAAAGTAACATTGTGAATTGTGGATAACCAATTAAGTAAAATAGTTTAATGAAAAGAAGGACTAGGGGAGACAGGATAGTAGTCTTCCAATATCTCAGCGGTTGCCCCAAAGAAGAGGGAGTCAAGCTATTCTCCAAGGCACCTGAGGGTAGAACAAGAAGCAATGGGTGGAAACTAATCAAGGAGAGAAGCAACTTAGAACTGAGGAGAAACTTCCTGACAGTGAGAATAATTAATCACTGGAACAGAAATTGCCTCCAGAAGTTATGAATGCCCCAACACTGGAAGTCTTTAAGAAGACGTTGGAGAGCCATTTGTCTGAAACGGTATAGGGTTTCCTGCCTAGGCAGGGGGTTGGACTAGAAGACCTCCAAGGTCCCTTCCAACTCTGCTATTGTATTCTTCTAAAATGCTTGTGATATTAAAATTGAATTTGATGATATACGCTACCCATAGAAATTAGAAATAACAGATGGAAAACGAAATGATAAATTTGGTCTACGGTTCTGAAAGGGCGAAAAAATGATATCGTCTACGTGTTAAGCAAAAAAATTAAATTTAAGATGGAAATATGGGGAGAAAATAAGGGCTGAAATTGGAATGGTAATGTGATGCAAAACAAATTAGGTATAAGAGAGGATGTAAAAGGAGGGGGGGGGAAAGCTGGACAACACTTGGTTTGTAAAAAGAATTTAAAATGTGTAACAAAAAATTTAAAAAGTTATTGCAAAAAAGAAGAAGAAAGAATTGTATGATTTGTTTAATGTCCTGTTCTTTGTTTTCTGTCCTCCCCTCAGTGGAGCCAACTGAGAATGATCAGAATTGGAACCGGCAACTATCCCGTCGTAGCGATGAGACCTGGAATGGCCATACCAAGAGCCCGGGGTCCCCTAAAATGTCCGAGGGCAGTACGCAAAACGGCAGGTAGAGAGCATCTATCTCACCCTCTTCACCACTGGCCGGGACCAATCCCCTTCTACCAATTAATAGGATATTTTCGTAGCTCAATTTGGGAAGCGGAGTGGGGCAGCCTGTCCCCGTCTTGTGAAAAAAATGGGTAGTCCTCGCTTAACGGCCGTTCGGAGTTATAACAGATCTCCCCACAGTCTTGGAGTGGCTTGGCAACCGCTTCTCATTCGGGACGGTTCGCAGCGCCTTGTGGTCGTGTGATTTTAAGTGGGTTTTGTCAAATTCCAGCATTGACTTAATAGAATAGAATAGAATAGAATAGAATAGAACTCTGAATAGGGTTGGATGGGATAGGATACAATAGGTTTTTGAATAGGACAGAATTCTGAATAGAATAGAATAGAATAGCAGAGTTGGAAGGGACCTTGGAGGTCTTCTAGTTCAACCCCCTGCTTAGGCAGGAAACCCTACACCACTTCAGACAAATCTAATCTCTTCTTAAAGACTTCCAGTGTTGGGGCATTCACAACTTCTGGAGGCAACTTCTGTTCCACTGATTAATTGTTCTCACTGTCAGGAAATTTCTTCTTCACTGTCAGGAAGTTTCATTGGTTGGAAGGGACCTTGTAGGAATGTAGGTCATCTAGTCCAACCCCTCAGAAGCAGGAGACCCTACACCATTTCTGTCAGAGAGCAGTCCAGTCTCTTTTTGAAAGCCTCCAGGGATGAAGCTCCCACAACTTCCGAAGGCAACTACTGTTCCGTGGGTTGATTGTTTTCACTGTCAAGAAATTCCTCCTTATTTCCAGGTTGAATCTCTCCTTGGTCAGTTTCCATCCATTCTTCCTTCTCTGGCCTTCGGGTGCTTTGGAAAATAACTTGACCTCCCCTCCTCTCTGGGGCAGCCCCTCAAATATTGGAAGATGCTCTCCTGTCTCCCCTGCTCCTTCTCTTCCTTAGACTAGCCATGCCCAGTTCCTGCAGCAGTTCATCGTATTAAATGAACTGTCGTAAGTTTGAGGACTACCTGTATCAGTGGAGGGTGGAATGAGCGCAATGTGGCTTTGAGCCGTGGCGCAGTGCTGTACTGCAGGTTAATAAATCCTGCACACCTGGAATCCTGCATCAAGTTTTGTCACCACACTATAAAAAAGATGTGGAGACTCTGGAAAGAGCGCAGAGAAGAGCAACAAAGAGGATTAGGGGACTGGAGACTAAAACATATGAAGAACGGTTGCAGGAATTGGGGATGTCTAGTTTGATGAAAAGAAGGACTACAGGAGACAGGATAGGAGTCTTTCAATATCTCAGGGGCTGCCCCAAAGAAGAGGAAGTCAAGCTATACCCCAAAGCACCTGAGGGCAGAACAAGAAGCAATGGGTGGATACTAATCAAGGAGAGAAGCAACTTAGAACTGAGGAGAAATTTCCTGACAGTGAGAACAATTAATCAGTGGAACAAAAGTTGCCTCCAGAAGTTGTGAATGCCCCAACACTGGAAGTCTTTAAGAAGATGTTGGATAACCATTTGTCTGAAGTGGTGTAGGGTTTCCTGCCTAGGCAGGGGGTTGGACTAGAAGACCTCCAAGGTCCCTTCCAACTCTATTTACACACCGCTTCATAGTGCTTCACAGCCCTCTCTAAGCGGTGTACAGTCAGCCTCTTGCCCACGACCATCTGGGTCCTCATTTTACCGACCTCGGAAGGACAGAAGTCAACCTTGAGCCTGGTGAGATCCAAGCTGTCAAATTGCAGGCAGGAATAAGGGATGGAAACTGACCAAGGAGAGATTCAACCTGGAAATAAGGAGGAATTTCCTGACAGGGAGAACCATCAACCCATGGAACAGAAGTTGTGGGAGCTTCATCCCTGGAGGCTTTCAAGAAGAGGCAGGACTTCCCTCTGTCAGAAATGGTGTAGGGTTTCCTGCTAGGGCAGTGGGGAGGGATGGACTAGATGACCTACAAGGTCTCCTCCAGCTCTGTTAATCTGTTAAAAGTTAACAGCCCACAGCGAGCATCAGAATCAAACGGAAAATATCATAAAAATATTTTTGGCAGATTCGGTGAATCCCACAGACCTGCGTTTTCAGAATTGTCACCCAATCCTTGTTTCTCTCCATGGCAGGAGGAGATCGCGGCCAGAAGAAACAACGTGGTACGTAGATCCGGCTGGTTCCCCTGTTCACTCACAGCTGCATTCTCAGTCCAGCCAGAACGGTAAGTCTCTTCCCCCTCTTTTTGATCTGTTTCATCGCAATTACTGGTAGTCCTCAACTTACAACCGTTTCGGTTAGTGACCGTTCCAAGTCTTGGCCCGGGGATTTATTTACCCTAATCCTGTATTAGATAAGAAAAGGAATGAATTCTATCTTTAGTGTCAAGTCAAAGTAATTCACTATAGATATAATTCATTCCTTTTCATTTTAGCGGCCCAGGCGTTCCAGAGTTATGCTGGAACACACACACACACACACCTGAATGCACACTATCACTGTCAAAAGTACTCTGATTTGACACTATAGATATAATTCATTCCGTTTCATTTTAGCAGCCCAGGCATTCCAGAGTTATGCTGGAATACACACACAAACACAAACACAAACACACCGAGGAGTGTTAGGGGGGTCTTACCCCCTACAATATTTGTTTCCAGAGAGTAAGTCATCTGTATACCAAGTTTCGTTGAAACTGAAATTGCTTGAGGGTTATGCTGGAACCACAGCCATTTTTATATATGTAGATATATTATGACGTTGGCTCTATTCCAAGCCAAAAAATAGCATTTCTCGGTTTTAAACGACAGAGCTTATTTTTCCTCTTCCCTCCTCTTTATCTTTCCTTTTATGCTGTGTCTTTTTTTTTAGATATTAAAAAGAGCAGCTTAATCTAGTGTTTTTTTTTTCATTCTGGAAGCCCGTCAGCTGGAAAAGCAAGGTTAAATATTTTAGAAACGGACCCCAATCTATAGGCTAACGAGGAGGTGAAACCCAATCGAATCTGGGTTTAAATTGGAGTTTCATTCAAATGACCGCTTATCTTTTTTTCGCCGTCTCGTCCTTCCAGGCGACGGCGGCGGCAACTCTGCGGAAACCGAGGACCACACACTGGAAAGGCCAAACGGGCCCCGGCTTATCCAGAGGGTTTTACTCCGGGGTTCAGCCTTGCTGGCTTCCCTGGGCTTGGGCCGAGAGTTGCCGGCCCCCTCTTCGGAGGGGCCCGTTGAAGGGCCAACATCTAGGAAGCTGTCTCCCCAAAGAGACCCCACTCCTGCTCCTCAGGTGGACACCTGCAAGGATGAGGCTGCGACAGATCTCCTCATTGACCTGGCTTCGGTGGGGGACAGGACGGCCCTGCCACCCCTATGGATACGAGAGTCACCCAGGGTGCCACAGGTCACGGAAGGACAAACTACCAAGGCCCAAAAGTGGGGTGAGTGGCAGCAGTCCATCCCTCTTAAAGCATGCTGGCTGGGGGGTTCTGGGAGTTGAAGTCCACCCATCTTAAAGCATCTGGCTGGGGGATTCTGGGAGTTAAAGTCATGCATTTTAAAGCATGCTGGCTGAGGGAATTCTAGGAGCTGAAGTCCACCTATCTTAAAGCATGCTGGCTGGGGGGTTTTGGGAGTTGAAGTCCACTTATCTTAAAGCATGCCAGTTGGGGGATTCCGGGAGTTGAAGTCCACCCCTCTTAAAGAATGTGGCTGGGGGATTCCGGGAGTTGAAATCCATCCATCTGTAGCTTAGAGATGCACCCAAATGTCTTCCCTCGATCAATCGCAGCTTTGCTCTTCCTCTCTTCCTACAGATGGCACCTTCCCCTCTCCCTCCTCCCCCCGCAGCCCCCGCTCCCCTCGCCCCTCCCTTCACCCCACCCTCATTTCCCGTCCCCGTCCTTCCCCTATCCGCAGCCGGATTGACCCCTGGAGCTTCGTCTCGTCAGGATCCCGGGCCTCGCCAGCAGTCACCCCAGTCCAGTCGCCCCGCCTGGCTCCCCGTCAGCTCAAACCACTTGGTCCCGAAAGCACCAACCCTTTCGGGGCACCCAGTTCGGACCCCTTCACCTGGGGGGACTTTTCGGTGCCCGCCGACCCTTTTCTGAGGACCTCCACATGGGCAGTCCCAGAGACATTGAACCCTGCAGTTTGCTGGACCTCCAGACCACTCCCACCTCCACAAGAGGATTTGCCAGCCGCGTCCTGGTGGGGGGAGACCTCCTGCCCCCCGGGAAGCACGGTCACCAAATGACCAGAGACGCGCGGTTTCCAGAAATACGCCTGCCGGGCTTCGCGTTACGGGACTGTGGCCAAAGATGGGAGGACCAGAGACGGCTGTTCTACAGGGAAGGACATTTAAAACAACAACAACTTGGAACCTCGGTGGTAAAAACTGGGGGTCACGCAAAGAGGGGCTAACTTCCTCCCCGCATCTCTGCTATGCAATGAACACTAAGCCGCCGCAGCCGGTGGCGGCTCGCCTTGTGGTGCCCTTTCCCCGTTGCCATCCTGGCTCCTCCTTATAGGCAGCTATCTGGGGTTCTCGCCTCTGCTCCCTTTCTCACGCCAGTGGGTCTTCCCCGTTTCAGGGTGTGGGGGGGAAACGACACTGGGATCGAGACCCCCACGGTCCCGGTTAGCTTTCCATTCCCTTCCAGCTCCCCCTCCCGGAAAAAAAAATCCAGCCATTCAGGCCTCGGCGCAAAGTTTGTCTTTTTGCACACCAAGGACGAGAGGGGCCGAGGAGCAAATGAAGGGGGGGTGTTTCGTGCAGCCCCCTCCTCAGCCCTCGTCTCGAGGCCAAAGCGAAAAGCAGAGGAAATTCCCGCGCGACCAACAAGCACCATCCAAAGCACTTTGAGCGTGCGACTCTACTGTCTCTCCTTTCCCCTACTTGAAAATTCACACATGTGCCGGGCTCCCCCTGCTGTGACTTCCTCCTCCATATGTGCGCGCACATACTCTCCTGAGCAGGGTGGGGGCAGCCTACTGTGTTTAAGGACCGTCCCAGCAACGGGCGGGCCGAGCCTGTGAAACGAGACCAAATAAACCTCCGTATGTTGCCATCCTGCGCACGTGTCTGTCTGGGAATTCGGATCGGCCACTTTCCATCCTTTTTTTATTCTTCTTTTGGCCGTGGTTGTTAAGTGAACCACTGCGGTTCTTAAGTGAATCACGCGGGTCACTTAACTTCACCCCTGAGGCTGTGAATCCATTTGCAAAAATGAGTGGTGGGGGAGGGGGGAAAGGGACCCTGGCTTTTTGGGGGGAGGGACAGGTTTGCCCTCCTCTGCGTAGGCTAAAACCTTGCAATAAATTGACATCTGTTGATGAACGCAGACCACGTGGCTTCCTACCACGAGTGAGTAAAGGGAAGGATATGGTTACAATTTGATAAGGAATTCCTCTCCTCCCGCCCCCTCTAATTTACGCAGCCTTTGTGCGTCGTGGCAACTGGTTATCTTCCTCTTAACCAACTTTCCAGGATGTCTGGAAAGGTCCCCGAAATCTTTTTCTCCCCGAAGGAAAAACATCAGCCTGCACAAAAATGGCCCTTCTAAAATAAATACGGAGGAGTAGAGAGGAACTCGTAACGCTGGTATATAGAAAACTGCATCCAGAATCCAGTTTTGGCCGTCGCGTTATAAGAAAAGAGGTTGAGACTCTAGAAAGAGTGCAGAGAAGAGCAACGGCGTGGATTAGGGGATTGGAGGTTAATATATAGGGTCTCCTGTTTGAGCAGGAGGGTGGACTAGAAGACCTCCGAGGTCCCTTCCAACTCTTATCCTGTCCATAGAATGGAATAGAGCTGGAAGGGACCTTGGAGGTCATCTAGTCCAGCCCCCTGCTCAAGCAGGAGAATCTATACAAGTGACTCTCTAGAGAAAAGAGGGACTGGGATGGGGGGGGGGGGGGTTGTCAGGATATGATAGCAGTATTCCAGTATTTGAGGGACCGCCGCGAAGAAGAGAGTCAACCTATTCTCCAAAGCAAAAGGGGGGACCAGAGCCTCCAGCATCAGGAGCATTCCCCTCTCAAAGGCGTGATCTCCTAGTGGCCCCCCAACCCACCTACAGCGACTTCAATGGGGGGACCAGAGCCTCCAGCATCAGGAGCATTTCCATCTCGAAGGTGTGATTTCCTAGTGGCCTCCCATCCCACCTACAGGGACCCCAAAGGGTACCATAGCCAACAGCATCAGGAGCATTCCCGTCTCGAAGGCGGGATCTCCTATTGGCCCCCCAACCCACCTACAGCGACTTCAATGGGGGGACCAGAGCCTCCAGCATCAGGAGCATTCCCGTCTCGAAGGTGTGATCTCCTAGTGGCCTCCCATCCCACCTACAGGGACCTCAATGGGGGGACCAGAGCCTCCAGCAGCAGGAGCATTCCTGTCTCAAAGGCGTGATCTCTTAGTGGCCTCCCATCCCACCTACAGGGACCTCAATGGGGGCACCAGAGCCTCCAGCATCAGGAGCATTCCTGTCTCAAAGGCGTGATCTCCTAGTGGCCCCCCATCCCCCCTTCCACTTAGTCCTCGACTTACAACCGTTTAGAGCCCCCCATCTCCGAAGGGCCGCCGGGCGAGGGGAGGGCGGGGCGGCGGGCGCGGCTCACCTGCCACCTCAGCTCACCTGGATGGAGGCGGCGGCGGGGCGCTTCGGGCTCCTGCTGGCCGCCTACGGGCTCTTCTTGCTGCTGGGCGCCGCCGTCTTCGCCGCCCTGGAGGCGCCCGCCGAGCGAGCCATGGTGGCCGGCTTAAGGGCCGCCCGCGCCTCGCTCCTGGCCGAGCACCGGCCTTGCCTGGCCGAAGAGCAGCTGGTTGGGCTGCTGAGGGGCTTCCTGGCCGCCCGCGGCTACGGCGCCTCCGCCCTGGGCAACGGGTCGGCGGACCCCGCCTGGGAGTTCACCTCGGCTCTCTTCTTCGCCGCCAGCGCCCTCACCACCACCGGTGAGCGCCTTCCCACGTGCGCGCCTGACGCGCGTCAGCCCGCCAAGCGGAGCCGGGTTGGGTTGGAGGGGAGAAGGGTGGGAGGGGGAAAAGGGGCGGGGAAGGTGGGCAGCCATAGGTTGGGTCTGCGCAGGGCAGGTAAGCGGGGAGAATAACTGACTGGGAAGGGACCTTGGAGGTCTTCTAGTCCAACCCCAGACCAAGGTGGGTCTGTGCAGGGCAGGTAAACGGGAGAATAACTGACTGGGAAGGGACCTTGGAGGTCTTCTAGTCCAACCCCAGCCCAAGCAGGACACTGTCTACTATTCTGGTTAATTGTTCCCACTGTTAGGAAATTTCTCTTTAGTTCTAAGTTCTTTCTCTCCTTGATTAGTTTCCATCCATTGCTTCTCGTCCTGCCTTCGTGTGGCTTGAAGAATAGGTTTTAATCAGAACAGAGCTGGAGGGGACCTTGGAGATCTTCTAGCCCAACCTCCTGCTCAAGCAGGAGACCCTACCTAAGCCACGTTAGACAAATTAATCTCTTCTTAATTCCCTCGGAGAGTTTGCTGAATTAATGAGGCATAAGGCTCTAGTCCCTATGATATAAGATGTTCCGATCAGCATCACCGGATTTGAACGACACCCTTCTTATAAAATTAAACTTGGTTGCTGGGGGCGGAAAATAGGTTAAAAATCTAATTCTTTTTCCCCCTTCCAGTATATATATTTCTGACAGGTTTGTCAGATTTTTCAAGAGTTCTGGACCCCAAATTTTGGAAAAAGGCAGAATAACCCTTATAAAATGGAATATTTTCAAAACAGCCATTTTTTTGTCTCTCTTTCCTTGCAAAACAAGTTAATGGCCCTGCCTTAAACAATATCATTGTTTTAAAATGAACCCGCATTAAAAACAAAGAAAAATTAAGATGCCAATACAGGTCGCTGTTGTATATCTTGGCATTGCCAGCTTCTCTCCTGCTTCCGAGAAAGTGGCAATTTAGTGAGTGAGAAAAAAAATATTCCACCCTGATTTTCTAGAAAATCAAATTGCAGATAGCGCCCGTTAGAATAATTAATTTAGCAGCCATTTGACGTTCTAGCCGCACTGGAAACAAAAATGACTTTCAACCGGTCCTCGCAGTTATGACAGTGTCTCATGGACAAAGGGTGAATATTTGGGCACTGGGCAACTGGTGTATCTTTAAAATGGTTTCCGCTTCCCGGAATTATGTGATCACCCTTTGCAAAGTTCCCAGCTGGTTTCCGACAAGTAAAACCAATGGAGGGAATTGGGTTCATTTAATGACTGCAATTTGCTTAACAACTGTAGTGAGAAAGGTCATGAGGTTGGAGGCTGCTCACTTATCCCACTTACCAGTCACTTGTCTGAAATGGTATATAGGACCTCCTGATTGAGCAGGGGGCTGGACTAGAAGACCTCCAAGGTCTCTTCCAGATTCTATTGTTCTGTTCTGTTTTAATTTCCATTTCCATTTGTTGTGTTCTGTTCTACTCTACTCTACTCTAATTCAATTCTATTATATACTATTCTATTCCTATTATTCCTATTCGATTCCATTCCATTCCTATTATTCCTATTCTATTTTATTTCATTCCATTCCTATTATTTCTATTCTATTCTATTTCATTCCATTCATATTATTCCTATTCTATTCTATTCTATTCCATTCATATTATTCCTATTCTATTCTATTCCATTCATATTCCATTCCATTTTATTATATTATAAACTGTTCTATAGTATTCTATTCCATTCCATTCCAATTATTCCTATTCTATTCTTTTCTATTCCATTCCATTCCTATTATTCATATTCTATTCTATTCTATTCCATTCATATTATTCCTATTCTATTCCATTCCATTCCATTCCAATTATTCCTATTCTATTCCATTCCGTTCCATTCCTATTCCATTCTATTATATTATAAACTGTACTATAGTATTCTATTCCATTCCATTCCAATTATTCCCATTCTATTCTTTTCCATTCCATTCCATTCCTATTATTCATATTCATATTCTATTCTATTCCATTCATATTATTCCTATTCTATTCTATTCCATTCCATTCCAATTATTCATATTCTATTCCATTCCATTCCATTCTATTATAAACTATACTATAGTATTCTATTCCATTCCAATTATTCCTATTCTATTCCATTCTTTTCTATTCCATTCCATTCCTATTATTCATATTCTATTCTATTCTATTCTAAACTGTACTATAGTATTCTATTCTCTTCCATTCCATTCCTTTAAGGCAGTTACTTTGCAGTAGGCATAAACTATATTCTGTCCCTTGCAATTCCCATCAAAACTGAGAAATGCACAGCTTCCAAATGAGCAAGAACATAGGATGCCCTTGCCTGGAATTATTTCCCCTAACGACTGGCTGATGTCAAATGCCATATTTCTTTTCAGATGTGGCACTTGGCATTAAATGCCAGCTTCAGATACAGTTAGTCCTTGACTTACAGCTATTCATTTAGTGAACGTTTGAAGTTGTCACGGCACTGAAAAAAGTGACTTAGGACCGGTCCTCACACTTTACGACCGTTATGCAGCTTCCCCGTGATCAAAATTCAAGCACTTGGCAAATGGCTCGCATTTATGACGGTTGCAGTGTCCCTTTTGCGAACATCCGACGAGCAAAGTTAACGGGGGAGACTAGTCACTCAACGATCGTCTTTTAACTTGACCCCTGTAAGGATTCACCTCACCATTGTGGCCAGGAAGGTGGTAAAACGGGGGCAGAACTCACTTCATGTCTTGCTTAGCGACAGAAATGTTGGGCTGCGTTGCAGTCGTTAAGTCGAGGACTTCCAGACAGCGAGTCCAGAAATTAACCAACAAATTAGTTGATGAGCTACAGTTGACCCATCAACCCGGATTGATAATGGCTGTGATTCGCTTAACAATCGTTGCAAGGAAGGTCGTAAGATGGGGCGAAACTCACTTATCAACTGTCTTGCTTAGTAACAAATAGTTTGGGCTCAGTTGGGGTTGTGTTTCAGCCAAACCAAGAGAATTGGGAAGCCTTTTTTATTTGCTATTGAACACGAGGGCAGATTCGGTGGAAGGTCACCGAGGCCCGCCGGGCATCCTGTCCTTCTATTATTATTTTTGAAAGAAGCAACGTAAATATCTGGCATTTAGCCACGCCAAAGAACATCAAACAGCATCAGGCCTTAAGAACAAATCCATTGTGATATTCCAGGTGGGGAATTGCGGAGTACGTATAATTTGCTCCTTTGACACTCCTACACTCCTAACAAGAAAGAGTCAGTTTCTGGAAAAGAGAGAGATTTTTATATTTACAAAAGTTCGCTTGTAACACCGCTAGTCCTCAACGTAAGACCACAATTGAGCCCAAAATAAAAGGAGACGTTTGTTAAGGTGAATATTGCCGCGTTTTGTGACGTTTCTTGCCACGTTTGTTAAGGAAATCACTGCAGTTGTTAAATGGCTAACACTTTTGAGTGCTTTGGGGAATGGAATGGAATAGAATAGACTATATTAAAGAAAGGAATAGAATAGAAGAATTCTGAATAGAAGAGAATAGAAAAGATAGAATAGAATTCAGAATAGAATAGAATAAGGAATAGGAAGAATTCTGAATAAAAGAGAATAGAAAATATAGAATAGAATTCAGAATAGAATAGAATAAGGAATAGAATAGAAGAATTCTGAATAGAAGAGAATAGAAAACATAGAATAGAATTCAGAGTAGAATAGAATAAGGAATAGGAATAGAAGAATTCTGAATAGAAGAAAATAGAAAACATAGAATAGAATTCAGAGTAGAATAGAATAAGGAATAGGAATAGAAGAATTCTGAATAGAAGAGAATAGAAAATATAGAATTCAGAATAGAATAGAATAAGGAATAGGAATAGAAGAATTCTGAATAGAAGAGAATAGAAAATATAGAATTCAGAATAGAATAGAATAGGATTCAGAATAGAATAAAAATAAGGGAAAGGAGAATGGAGTGGAACAGAACAGAATAGTTGGCAGGGACCTTAGAGGTCTTCTAGTCCAATCCCCTGATCAGGCAGGCAATCCTACGCTCCCTCTTCTCTGCGACAGCCCCTCAAGTACTGGAATAGAGTTATCCCCTCTCCCCCCAATCCTTCTCTTCATTCAACTAAAATCAGGACTCTCCAAACTTGGCAACTTTCAAGACTTGTGGACTTTCAACTCCCACAATGGCTAGCTGAGCAATTCTTGGAAGCCCGCGAGTCTAAAAAGCTGCCAACTTATCTGGAGACCCCCCTGAAGTAGATCCCTCAATCATTCACCTCAATCAATCACCTGGATCCCTCAATCATTCATTGTAGAGTTTAGCCTCCAGACTTTTAATCCTCTCTGTTCTTCTTCCTCTCGATTCTAGGTTACGGGAACTTGGTTCCCCTCTCGGACTGGGGCAAAATGATCAGCATCCTTTATTGCTTTCTGGGGATCCCGGTAACCATATTGTTTGTCCGGTGTATACTCCGCTACCTGTTGCCCATCCTAACGCACCGGCCGGTGCAATACATCCACAGCCGCTGGGGCTTGCCACGGGGACACGTGGCCTTAGGACACGCCGTGGGGATGGGGATGGCCACCCTGACGCTCTTCATGGTCATCCCGGCCGTCTGTTTCTGGATCTTAAAGGACAACTGGACTTTTCTGGAGTCCGTCTACTTCTGCTTCATCTCGCTCAGTACCATCGGGCTGGGGGATTTCATCCCCCGTCTCATGTCTCCCCCGTCGCTACACCGGTTTTACGAGCTGAGCATCACGTGTAAGTCACGCAAAGTTAAGTGGTGTGTGTGTGTTGGCAGCCAGGAATAAGTGTCAGAAGAATCCTTTATATGACTTTTTTTACCGTTGGTGTGGTCTCATTTGGTTTGGAGGATCGCCAAGGTCCAAGAAGCAGAATTACAGTAAGAGGGGAAGGGAGACGTTTAAAAGATTTATTAACAGTTGGAAGGGACTTTGTAGGCCATCTAGTCTAACCCCTCCACCCCTCCGCCGAAGCAGGAGACCCTTGGCCATTTCTGACGGAGGGCAGTAGAGTCTCTTCTTGAAAGCTTCCAGGGATGAAGCTCCCACAACTTCCGAAGGCAACTTCTGTTCCGTTGCTTGATGGCTTGGATATTACAGGTTTATAGATTATCAAAGTTGGGAGGTACCTTGTAGGTCATCTAGTCCAACCCCAACGTCCTAGCAGGAGACCCTACACCGTTCCTGACAGAGGACAGTCCAGTCTCTTCTTGAAAGCCTCCAGGGATGAAGCTCCCACAACTTCCGAAGGCAACTTCTGTTCCATGGGTTGATTGTTCTGTCAAGAAATTCCTCCTTATTTCCAGGTTGAATATCTCCCTTCATCAGTTTCCATCCATTGTTCCTTGTCTGGCCTTCAGTGGCTTTGGAGAATAGCTTGACCCCCTTCCTCCTCTCTGTGGCAGCCCCTTAAATATTGGAAGACTGCTCTCATGTCTCCCCTGGTCCTTCTCTTCCCTAGCCCAGTTCAGATTAACAAGAGTTGGAAGGGACCTTGTAGGCCATCTAGTCCAACCCCCCTGCCCAAGCAGGGGACCCTACACTATTTCTGACAGATGGGCAGTCCAGTCTCCTCTTGAAAGCTTCCAGTGATTAAGCTTCCACAACTTCCCAACTTCTGTTCCATGGGTTGATTGTTCTCCCTGTCAGGAAATTCCTCCTTATTTCCAGGTTGAATCTCTCCTTGGTCAGTTTCCATCCATTCTTACTTCTCTGGCCTTCAGGGGCTTTGGAGAATAGCTTGACCCCCTTCCTCCTCTCTGTGGCAGCCCCACCAATATTGGAAGACTGCTCTCCTGTCTCCCCTGGTCCTTCTCTTCACTCGACTGGCCATGCCCAGTTCCTGCAACCTCCTGGCGAAGGGCACCCCAAAATCCAGAGCCAGCCTGCAAAGTAGACATCCCCGTCCCCAGCTTATGTGAGAACTGCTAGGGAAGCCACCTGAAGCCTCCAGAGGGAGAAAAACATCCCAACACGTCCAAGTCCATTCCCAAACTTCCGGTTTGCGCTTTGGGTTATTTTCCGCCCTCCGGAGGCTTCAAGGAAGTCTCCGGAGGGCGAAAAACTGATGAAAACGAAGGCAGAAATCAGATGGCCAGCATGGAGCTGACAGGGCAATGCCTCACAATTCATACATAAGCTGCGCTTAATTGCTTTAAAGAATTCATCTTCCAAAAGATTATAATAATAATATTATCATTTTTAATATGATCAGATTATTATAATCTTTTGGAAGATGGTTCATATTTATGACGGTTGCAGAGTCCTGGGGTCATGCGATCCCGTTTCGCGACCTTCCGTCCAGCCAATGTTGGGGAAGCCAGAGTCACTTCACCGCCGTGTTACTCAATGAGCAATGGCAGTGGCTCACTTAACAACCGTGGCAAGCAACGTCGTAAAGTGGAACGACTTAAAAGGTTTCGTTCCGCAAAGGAAATTCTGGGCTCAGTTGTGGCTGTAAGTCGAGGGCTACCTGGACAAAGGGCTGTAGACTACAATTGGGAGATTAAAAATACATTCTGAGTCACGGCTGGTTTGCAACTGAACAAATCACCAGGAAATGCCGGGATTATAAATTTGGCTGCCGAGCTGAAAAAAGATTTTTCGGAAAGAAGCCAAGCCAAACGTCTTCCATGCTCTGGTCCAAAAAAAAAAAAAAAAAAAAAAGCTGCATGGAAATGTCTTATAATCATAGAATAACACATTTGGAAGGGACCTTAGAGGTTTTCTAGTCCAACCCCCTGCCCAATAGTATACCATCCTGGACAAATGGTTGTTCTATCTTTTTTTTGAAGCCTCCAGTGATGGAGCAAACACACAACTCTGGGAAGCAAGTTGTTCTCCTTATCAATCGCTTTCTGTTGGTCTGTCTGTCTTCCTTTGATCTTAAGTCACTTATCATTCAAAGTGACAATAAAGTTTATCTATCTATCTATCTATCTATCTATCTATCTATCTATCTATCTATCTATCTATCTATCTATCATCTATCTATCTATCCACCCACCAGTATCTATCTATCTATCTATCTATCTATCTATCTATCTATCTATCTATCTATCTATCTATCTATCTATCTATCTATCTATCTATGTCTTCTACCAATCTCTCCTATCTCATATATCTATCCATCCATCCATTCATTCACCCACCGGTATCTATCTATCATCATCCATTCACCCACCCATCCACTCATCCATCGATATCTATCATCTATCTCTTCTACCAATCTCTCCTATCTCATCTATCCATCCATCCATATCTCTCTCTCTCTCTATCATCCATCTATCCATCCACCGGTATCTATCTATCATCTATCTATCTATCTATCTATCTATCTATCTATCTATCTATCTATCTATCTATCTATCTATCTATCTATCTATGTCTTCTACCAATCTCTCCTATCTCATATATCTATCCATCCATCCATTCACCCACCGGTATCTATCTATCATCATCCATTCACCCACCCATCCATCGATATCTATGTATCTATGTATCTATCTATCTCTTCTACCAATCTCTCCCATCTCATTATCTATCTATCTATCTATCTATCTATCTATCTATCTATCTATCTATCTATCTATCATTTATCTATCTAATTTTCTGTCTATAGTATCTATGATGCAGAATCATAGAATCCTGGGGCTGGAAGGGACCTTGGAGGTCTTCTAGTCCAACCCCCTGCTCGAGCACAAGACCTTTCACGAGTGTCCAACCTTGGCAACTTTGTGGACTTCAACTCCCAGAATTCCCCAACCAAAAAGGCCTCCAACTTTGGCAATTTTAAAGACTGGTGGACTTCAATTCCTAGACTTCCCGATAGCTTAAGGTCCACCAGTCTTAAGGCCCACAACCTCTGGTGGCAAGCAGTTCCACTGGTTAATTGTCCTCACTGTCAGGTAATTTCAAAATCCCTTTTATCTTCTTTTCCCCTTTTACAGGCTACCTACTTACCGGTTTGTTAGCCATGCTGGTGACGCTGGAAACAATTTACCAACTGCAAGAAATCCGTGCTCTTGTCCGTTTCTTTGCTCCGTCCCGCAGAGCGACGCTGGAGGAGGAGGACCGCGTGGGAATCGTCATCAGGGATCAACTAGCATTGACCTCCAATCTCGGACCCTGTTCCCCCAAAATGTTAACCGAAAGGGGTGCCCCTTAAATGTGTTCCTCTCACCGCACAATCACCGCACTCCCAAACCTCTCCAAATACAGGTAATCCTCGACTTACGACCGCAATTGAGCCCCACATTTCTGCGCTAAGGGAAACCTTGGTTAAGTGAGTTTTCCTCCATTTTACGACCTCGCTTGCCGTAGTTAAGTGAACCACTGCATTTAAGTTAAGTAACATGGTTGCTAAGTGGATCTTCCCCACTGACTTTGCTTCTCCAAAGGTGAGCCCATTGACTCTGGGACACGACGACCGTCATAAACGTGAATCGGTTGCCAAGCATCTGAATTTGGATCAGGTGGCCATGGGAATGCTGGAACGGTCGTTAAGTGTGGAAAGCGTAAGTCCCTTTTTTCCTGACAAGCAAAGTCAGTGGAGAAGCCAGATCCACTTAGCAACCCGGTTACTAACTGAACAACTGGAATGACTCACTTAACAACCGTGGCAAGGAAGTTGGTAAAGTGGGGCAAAACCCCCTTAACAAATGTTTCATTTAGCAACAGAAACATTGGGCCGTTAACTTCGAGGACTACCTGTAGTTTTTTTTCCCCCCCAGTCCCGTTGTAACTTTGAGCGGTCGTTAAATGAGCGGTTGTAACTCAAGGACTACCTGTACAATTCAATTAGGATTGAATCTGTCCTGGGAATGAATCCATCCCTCCCTCCGAATCATCTCGCCTGTTGTTCGTATTTTCAAAACATTTATTCTGCAGTCCAGTACAAATTTAGTGCAAATCCTCAAGAGCCCAAATTTTAGGAAGAGACGGGCATTAAGCTTTGCCCGTCGCCCCGATTGGCACCAGGAGCATTGAAGGCACTCGGTGGCTTTGGTACCATCCAGCGTGGATCGTTTTGCTTTTTTTTTTTTTAAAAGGAAACATTCAAAAAGTAAAATGCTGCTTCGGGCAAAAAGCTTGATCATCAAAACGGGGGGAAGGAGGCGGTTTCGAATTCGGAACCGCCTGGCATGCACGCAGGAGCTCACAGGCAACCCAATAAATAGTTTCTGAAAACAAACGGTTGCAAATCTCTTCCCCCAGACCGAGAGGAAAATCTCTAACGAAGGTTTGTTTTTTTTTCTCCCCAGAATTGAGATTCCCACTTAAAATCTTAAGTGCATCTCAATTTATTCTCCTTCCTTCCCCCCCGCTCAAAAGTGTGGGGGGGAAATCCACAGAGCCTTTCTCCTGGGCACGAACAGAGCGCAGCAAGCCGGAGAAGTGTCGAAAGGCAAAAAATTGTTGGCGGTCCGGGAAATTGAGGGGCTTTCCCCTCCCCACACTGCAGGGGTGTCGCAGGAACTCAGCTGACGCGGCATTTTTCCTTTCGACTCATCTTGTCCCGCCTCTGCTTCAAGCCTCGCTCCAGTCGGGCGTCTTCTTCCAAAGCTCTGGAAGATTTCGGGGTGCGACAGGAAGGGAGACAGGAGGGAAAAATTGAAGGAAAGCTTTGTTAGGTGTCTCCCTTCTTTTTATTTCTTCGTTACGTTTTTATTTTAATTTATTTAGGCATTTATATCCCGCCTGTATTGCTTTTAGAAATGACTCAAGGAGGGGAACGCATCAAATATTCCTTTCTGGTGTTTTTCCCATAACAACATTGCGAGGTGGGATGGATTGAGGGAGTCGTTGGCCCAAAGTCACCTAGCTGGTTTTCATGGCTAAGGTGGGACTAGAACTCACCGTCTCCTGCTGATTGGCCCAAAGTCACCCAGCTACCTTTTAAAGCGGAACTAGAACTCACTGTCTCCTAGTTATTGACCCAGTCACCCAGCTGGCTTTCATGCCAAAGGCAGGACTAGAATTTCCAGTCTCCTGCTGATTGGCCCAAAGTCACTCAGTCAGCTTTCATGGCTAAAGTGGGACTAGAACTCACCGTCTCCTGCTGATTGGCCCAAAATCACCCAGCTACCTTTTAAGGCAGAACTAGAATTCACTATCTCCTGGTTATTGACCCAGTCACCCAGCTGGCTTTCATGCCAAAGGCAGGACTAGAATTTCCAGTCTCCTGCTGATTGGCCCAAAGTCACCCAGCTGGTTTTCATGGCTAAGGTGGGACTAGAATTTCCAGTCTCCTAATGATTGGCCCAAAGACACCCAGCTACCTTTCATGCCTAAAGCGGGATTAGAACTCAGTCTCCTGCTGATTGGCCCAAAGTCACCCAGTCAGCTTTCATGGCTAATGTGGGACTAGAACTCACCGTCTCCTGGTTTCTAGCCTGATGCCTTAAGCCTTGGACCAAACCTGATGCCTTAAGCCTTGGCTGTCTTTTATCCTGCCTTTATTATTGTGTAAGGAATTATCAACATTATAATATTTGTAATTTATGACGAAGTTCTAATTACTTTATAATTATTATAGCTACCAAGGTTTTCCCAGCAAACTTTAGTGAAGAAAATTAGTAAGCATGTTCTCAGGGTTTTAATGAGGCTGGTTTTTTTTTTTTTAAAGTTTCAAATCACATTGGGGCAGTCTTAAATAAATTAATAAATCTTGGTTTAATCGTAGTTTTCTCCCAATCAGAAAATATCGGCTGCATTCTTTCCTTTCGTCCTTTGCTCTCCCTATTGGCCTATCCCAGGGGTGTCCAAACTTGGGAATCTTAAGACTTGTGGACTTCAACTCCCAGAATTCCCCAGCCAGCCATGGGGGAATCTTAAACCATTTTTTAATCTTCCCTACATTGAGGGAAAAGAATGAAAACTTTCCACACACGCACAAAAGTTTCCACATTGTTGAATGACTTTCTCGACTTATATCTCTGATCTCTCCTTGACAACACCATTCCTACAGTTTTTTGTGGGATGGCAGGCATTTGGCAAAGGTGGGTGAGCTGAGCTTGGCCCAAACTTGTATATCATTCTATTTTAATTTCAAGGAAAATTAGATTAAATGCCAGTTTCTCGGGCCCTTCAAAATCCCTTCCTTTTAAAAAGCAACTACAAATTGGAAGAAGACTTTTGGAAAGCCAATGACGGAACGTTGAGAGGTTAAAAAGGAATATCCCACGCACGTTAGTTGTATCCTCGTGGCTAGAATATTTGGGCTGTGGAAAAGAAAAGAAAAAAAGAAAAGAAAAGAAAAAAGAAAGAGAAAGAAAAAGAGGGAGGAAAGAAAAAAGAGAAAAAGGAACAAAGGAGCAAAAGAAAAGAGAAGGGAAGAGGGAGAGGAAAGAATAAGGAAGAGGAAGGAAAAGAGATAAGTAAAAAAAGAGGAGGAAGGAAGGAAGGGGAAAGAAAGAAATAAGGAAAGAAAGGAGAGGAAGAAAAGAAAGGAGAGATAAGAAAAGCAAAGAGAAAGAAAGAAAGAAAAAGAAAAGGAGAGAGGAAGGAAGGGTAGAGAAAGGCAAGAGAGAAAGAAGAAAATAAGGAAGGACAGACATAGAAAGAAGGAAACAAGAGAAAGAGGGAAAGAAAGAGCGTAGGAAGAAAGACAGAAGAAAAAGAATGACGCCAACTTACATACGTTCCTTGATATCTAGATCTCTGACTAATTCATCACGCTGATTCACCAGTGAGACCAGTTCTGCCAGGAGGAGCTTCTCCTGTTGCCGCTGGGCTTCTGTTTTGACCGATTCTGCCAAGCAGAAAAAAACAGGCTTTCAATCAAGTGGTTCTTTAAATAGATTTTCTGGCTGCCTTTCCCAATTGATTCGGGAAGGATGTACAGACAGCGGAGTAACTTCATTTTTTTTCAATTCAGAATAGAGCTGGAAGGGACCTCGGAGGTCTTCTAGTCCAACCCGCTGCTCAGGCAGGAGACCCTATATACCATTTCAGACAAATGCTTGTCCAATCTCCTCTTAAAAACCTCCAGGGATGTAGCACCCACAACTTCTGGAGGCAAGTTGTTCCGGATATAATTTACTTTTTGGACTTCGGGAAGGCATTTGATAAAGTAGGCCGCAACCTTCAAGTTGATGAGATAGAAAAAGGTGAGTTAAACAGCGCCACCACCTGGTGGAGTCTAGTCCAACCTCCTGCTCAAGCAGCGCACCGTTCTCTCCTCTTCAGAATAATAAGACTTGGAAGGGACCTTGGAGGTCTTCTAGTCCAACCCCCTGCTCAAGCAGGAGACCTTTCTCTCCTTCTCCTTCTCCTCCTCAGAATAATAGACTTGGAAGGGACTTTAGAGGTCTTCTAGTCCAACCCTTGCTCAAGCAAGAGACTTTTCCCTCCTCCTTCTCCTCCTCCTCCTCCGAATAATAGACTTGGAAGGGGCCTTGGAGGTCTTCTAGTCCAACCCCCTGCTCAAACAGGAGATCCTATACCATCTTAGACAAATGGCTCTCCAATCTCTTTTTTAAAGTCTCCAGGGATGGAACACTTGCAACTTCTGGAGGCAAGTTGTTCCACTGATTAATTGTTCTCACTGTCAAAAAATTTCTCCTTAGTTGGATATCATTTACTTGGACTCCAGTAAGGCATTAGATAAAGTTGACCACCAGCTTTCTTTTCTTTTCCTCCTCTTCCTCCTCAGAATAACAGAGTTGGAAGGGACCTTGGAGGTCTTCTAGTCCAACCCCCTGCTCAAACAGGAGGCCCTTCTTTCCTCCTCCTCCTCCTCCTCCTCCTCCTCCTCCTCCTCCTCCTCCTCCTCCTCCTCCTCCTCAGAATAACAGAGTTGGAAGGGACCTTGGAGGTCTTCTAGTCCAACCCTCTGCTCAAACAGGAGGCCCTTCTTTCCTCCTCCTCCTCCTCCTCCTCCTCAGAATAATAGAGTTGGAAGGGACTTCGGAGGTCTTCTAGTCCAACCCTCTGCTCAAACAGGAGGCCCTTCTTTCCTCCTCCTCCTCCTCCTCCTCCTCCTCCTCCTCCTCCTCCTCCTCCTCAGAATAATAGAGTTGGAAGGGACTTTGGAGGTCTTCTAGTCCAACCCCCTGCTCAAGCAGAAGACCTTTCTCTCCTTCTCCTTCTCTTCCTCCATTCTCCTCCTCCGAATAATACAGTTGGGACCTTTGAGGTCTTCTAGTCCAACCCCCTGCTCAAGTAAGAGACCCTAGATTATTCCAACCCTTGAAACCACTCCCTGAAAGGGTTAACATGGTTGAAAAACAGCCTTACATCAAAAATGAGGGATTTCAAAACATAACAAAACAGGAATTGAAAAAAAGAGAAGCAAAATCTGGACCTCCCTGTTTAAGAAATGTCAAAAAGGCCCTGTCATACATCACTATCTTCGGGAGCCAATAAACAGAGAGTAGGGTCAGCAGCTGGGAGGCGGGGCCTGAGTTTTTATCCCCACCCTCGAACTTCTTGATCTGAATGACTACAACTCCCCTGCAAAGTAGGCCCTCTGGAGACACGAATTCCAGTCTCCTTGTGTTTTTGGTTCCAGAAAGCTACAATGAATCCTAGTGCCCAGTTGTTTTTCCTTTCTTTCTTTCTTTCTTTCTTTCTTTCTTTCTTTCTTTCTTTCTTTCTTTCTTTCTTTCTTTCTTCTTTCTTTCTTTCTTTCTTTCTTCTTTCTTTCTTTCTTTCTTTCTTTCTTTCTTTCTTTCTTCCTTCCTTCCTTCCTTCCTTCCTCCCTCCTTCTTCCTTCCTTCTTTCTTTCTTTCTCTCTCTCTCTCTCTCTTTTCAAGTTTTAAAATACAAAAAATTCCATTTCTACGTACAGTGTGTTGTCTGAGTACAATTAATTTTGAGAAATAGCAATCACGATAACAATAACATTCATAACATGAATAATAACGTAGTAATAATATTTGCTTGCCCATTTTAATAAACCTTCCTTATGCAATTCATCATTCTCTTAGGCTTCCAAATTTCTAAATTCTGTTTCTGCTACTTCGGTAAAGGTTCCCCTCGCGCATCTGTGCTAGTCGTTCCCGACTCTAGGGGGCGCTGCTCATCTCCGTTTCAAAGCCGAAGAGCCAGCGCTGTCCGAAGACGTCTCCGTGGTCATGTGGCCGGCATGATTCAACGCCGAAGGCACACGGAACGCTGCTCCCTTCCCACCAAAGCTGGTTCCTATTTTTCTACTTGCGTTTTTTACCTGCTTTCGAACTGCTAGGTTGGCAGAAGCTGGGACAAAGAACGGGAGCTCACTCTGTTACGCGGCATTAAGGATTCGAACCGCCAAATGGCCGACCTTTCTGATCGACAAGCTCAGCATCTTAGCCACTGAGCCACCATGTCCCCTTTCTGCTAGTTAGCCAATGATAAAATAAGTCCCATGTTAAAAGGGTTCAGTTTCTTCCTTCTCCTTAATTTTAAGTGTTAATCCATCCATTACTGCACATTCACAATTCGAGTTACTGTTAACACATGTAAAATTAAGTATGTATTCCCTTTATTGTATTTTTCTGGTAAAAGGCCCAACAAAAATGTTTCTGGTTTTAGATCTAGCGCCCATTTTTCACTCGAGGGGGGTGTGCGCCCCCAGATTCCAGGCCTCACCTTCGATCGCCATTATGGTGCGAAGTTCACGGCTCAGGAGCTCAAACCTTCGTTCCAAGTCTTGCTCTTCAATCCTGAAAAAATACAAGCAGTGACACTCAGGCCTGTTTTGATCCAGGCTTCCTTAAAAAGCAAGAAGCAGAGTCTTGTTCCTTGCAAAACCTCTTTTATTTACACGACTGTGAATTCCTTTCATTCCCAGCCAGCAAGGGCTTAGCAAACAGTCTTTCAGAGGAATGTTTATCCACACGAACCTTATCTCGCTCGGAGAGCTGCCAGATAACTAGATTCCAAACGCAGGGCAAGGCCACACTTGGCACAGAGTCTCTTATAGTCACAAACAGAACTTTCCACTCTTCACACGACCGAAGGGACGAATTGTTTCCTGCAAAAGCCCCCTCCCCATTCGCTCCTCTTTTGTCTCCTGTGGGAGGGCCAATCTCCTCCAAGGTGTGGCTTTACTCCCAAGTCGACCCTGCTTTCTGAGTTGTTCTTGTCTTCTGGCAGCTCTGCGCATGCGCACACTGGGAACAGGCTCCAGCTGTTCCTCTGCCTCACTGCTCTCTAGCTCCCCCTCGGCCCCCGATGCAGAGCCCTCGTCTGAGCTTTCCTCAGCCCCCAGGACTGGCCCATGTTCCTCCCCAACCTCCTCACTCTCCGACTCTGTTGCTAGTTCCACTGGCCACCTGAAGGCCACAACAAGGCCCAATTCCAGGACGATCAGAAAAATCGGGGTGCAATGCATGTGGGGGAGTCTTCAAGGATTGGACAAAATGGGGGTGTCCCATTTAAAGATCCACCCTGAAACCACGTGTGGGAAACAAAGACGCAATGATGTCTTTGGTTTTAATCTTAGCAGCAAGTAGATTTCGTTCCTTGACTTACGGTCATTCCTTTGAATAACAGCTCAAACGTTTATTTCCAGTTATGATGAGGCTTGGGAAAAGGGACTTACAACTGGTCCTCGCACCAATGACCACTGCAGCATCCCCGTGGTCCCTTGATTGCAATTTGGGTGCTTGGCCACTGACCGGCCTTGATAAAGAGCCTTGGTAGTCAAATCATGTTAATGGCGATTTGTAAAGTTAACTGGGGAAACTTGGATTCTCTCAGCCACCCTGCGATTCGCTGAACGATTGTGTAATTCATTTAACAACTGCGTGATTCACTCGATGACCCTAGTAAAAATGCTCGTAAATCAGATCCAGTCATGTGATGGTCATTTTACGGATGCACTAAATTACGGCAGAAATGACAGCCCTGAAATTACGGTCGTATGTCGAGAACTGCAGGTCGTCCTTTGACTTACGATCACAATTGACCCCCCGATTTCTGTGGCTACGTGAAACATTTGTTAAGCGGGTTTTGCCGCTTAACTCGTGTTACGAATTTTCTTGCCACGGTTGTTAAGTGAATCACGGAGGCTGTTAAGTTAGTCACGCGGTTCTTAAGCGAATCGGGTTTCCTCATTGATGCTGCTTGGGAGAAGGTCTCAGAAGGGGATTATGTGATCCCGGGACATTGCAACCATCATAAATATGTGTCCATTGTCAAGCATCTGAATTTTGATCAGGTGACCATCGGGATGCCGCCACGGCTGTTAAGTGTGAAAAATGGTCGTAGGTTACTTTTGTCAGGGCTGTTGTAACTATGAACAGTCACTAAACCAACTGTTGTAAGTCAAGCACTACCTGTATTATCTTCTTTGAGTGATGTCATGTCCTGCGGGGTGGACTCTGGGCAACTGAATGGAGCTGAGCATTTTACTGGCCAGATGCCCTCCCCGTTGCCAATGCGGAGTTTTGTTCAGCAGATACATATCTCATTGTGGCCAGAGAGAGAAATATCTGCCTCTACCTTGGATCCAACTCACAGGTTCCTGATTGTGAGGCCCCATAATCCCTTGCGGGGTGGAGTCTGGGCAAATGAATGGACCTGAGCGTTTACTGGCCAGATGCCGTCCCTGTTGCCAATGCGGAGTTTTGTTCAGCAGATACACCGCACCACTCCAAGGACTACCTGTATATAGAAGTGTAACTGAACGGTGCTTGTTCTTTCTCCTACTCACAACAGCTGAAGCTGGTCCTGTCGTCGGATCAGGGCGTTCTTCTTATTGACCAGGGTGAACCATTCCTGGATCAGTTCCTCCTCCTTCAATTTATCTGCACCTAATAGGGAAAACAAGGAATTACTGATGGGTCCCCTTTGGCTTCTAGTGCCTGACCCCATTGGTCTGCCTGAATCTCTCAGCATCTAACTTCAACCCCTGCAGAAAAGATCACTTGATCTCCTACTCCTCCCCTTACGACCACAATTGAGCCCAATATATATGTTGCTAAGCAAGACAGCTGCTAATGGCAGTTTTGCCCCATTTTACGACCTTCCTTGCCACCATTCTTAGGAGAATCACTGCAGATGTTTAAGTTGGTAACACGGTTGTTAAGTGCAACTGGCTTCCCCATGGCTTGTCAGACGGACGCAAACGGGGATTATGTGATCCCGGGGATATGACCACCATCATCATCTTATTGCATTCTTTGACAAAGTGACAAAATTAGTGGACTGGAGGGATGCTGTGGATATAATTTACTTTTGGACTTCAGTAAGGCATTCGATAAAGTAAACTTGATAAGGTAGAAAAATGAGAGTTAGACAGCGTCACCACCAGATGGATTCTAGTCCAACCCCTACTCAAACAGGAGACCTTGCTTTCCTTCTCCTTCTCAGAATAATAGACTTGGAAGGGACCTTGGAGGTCTTCTAGTCCAACCCTCTGCTCAGGCAGGAGACCCTATACCATCTTAGACAAATGGCGGTCCAATCTCTTTCTAAAAATCTCCAGTGATGGACAATCCACAACTTCTGGAGGCAAGTTGTCCAACTGATTCATTGTTCTCTCCCTCTGAAAATCTCTCCTTAATTGGATATCATTTACTTGGACTTCAATAAGGCATTTGATCAAGTTGACCACAACCTTCAACTTGATAAAGATAGAAAAAATGTGGGTTTAGACAGCATCACCCCCAGGTAGGGGCCAATTGTCCAAATTATGATCGGTTGTAAAGTGTGAAAAAGGGTCATAAGTCACTTTTTTTCAGTGCCGTTGTGACGTTGAACAGTCACTAAATAAATGGTTATAAGGCATTCCTTTTTCACATGGATGAAAACATTATGCCTTTTTCACATGGATGAAAACATTATGCCTTTTTTCATGTTGGTGGATGTACGAATGGAAGGTAGGGATATTCAGTATGGGAGGTGGGCAGAGGGGGCTTCCTGACCCAGAGTGGGCAATTAATTTTCACGAAAGAAACTGGAACTGTTCTGGATGGCCATACCAATATGGACATATACAATTCCTGCTTAGCTTTTTTCAAATCAGCTAAGGTGTGCTGGGGGATACTGCAATTATCCCCTGCGATTATACTTTATAATTCCTTAAATTTAGGAATTATAAAGAAGCGACCATCCTGGATTGCCTCTCCTGGACTGCTGAAATATCCCAGTTATTTTCCCCAAAACTGAGAATATTTTAAATTGGATGCCCAAAAGTGGATCCTTGCACTGTCCCACAATTCAGACAGTAGATGGCAGCAGAATCCCAAAATGACCCCAGAAATATATTTGTATTTTCCTTTTCTGACATTACAAAGTCCACTAGCGACCCACAAATTACAGGTAGTCCTCGACTTACATCAACTTGTTTAGTGACCGTTCAAAGTTGCAACAGCCCTGGAAAAAGCGACTTACGAATGTTTTTCACACTTACGACCGTTGCAGCCCACCCATGGGTCACGCAATTTACACTTGGAGGCTTTGACAACTGGCTCGCATTGGTGACGGTCCCATGATTCCCCCTTTTGCAATCTTCTCACAAAGGTCAACAGGGAAGGCAGATTCTCTTAGCAACCGTATTGCTAATTGAAGAACGGCAGGGATTCGCTGAACGAACGTGGCGAGAGAAGTCGTAAAACGGGGCCAAACCCAGTTGACAGATGTCTCCCTTAGCGACATAAATTCTGGGCTCAATTGCGGTCGTAAGCCCAAGGACTAGTTTTCTCTGTTCCCAGCTGTAAGCTGTTCCGAGTTAAGCAGCTTTTGGCAATTGACCGACAGTGAATTTGTCAATGCCGATGGCGTTGTCCAAGTTGGTGCTTCAGAACTTTGGGGATGACACCCAATGATCAAACCGTCTGTAGTTGAAGCAATGATTCCCTGGCAAAAGGTTTCTCTCTCACCACAGGATAACGAGTCCATCCGGCAGGGAGATGAATAGTTGCCTGCCACATCTATTCATCTTCACCCCCTGCCTTTGATCCCCAGAGCTAGGGTGGGGCTTCCCTGGCATTGGTGGCTCTTCCGTCCCAAGGACCGGCCCATAGATTTCCACTGCTCTCCTCTCCTCTGCCTTTTGCCCATCTGCACATCAGGCACTGGACAAAGCTGTTTCTCCTCCCTCCCTCCCTCTCTCTCTCTCTCTCTGTCTCTCAGCTGCTGATGCTCCTTTTGCCTCACCTGTTTGCATTAGAGCCCGCAACTCCTTCTCCACCACCGCTGCCCGCCCGTCGATCTGCTTCTGTTCGTTCTCCAACGCCCGCAGTTCGGCGACCACGTACTGGCTGGTGTCTTGAAATTTCTACAATCAAGCAAAGGAAGGGCCAGGTAGTTCTCGACTTACCACCACACTGGGAACAGGATCCAGCTGTTCGTCTGCCCCACTGATGTCTGACTCTGAAGGCAGCTGATAACTGGCATACGGCCCTGGCCCCCTCCCTGCCTGCGACTCAGAGCCCTCCTCAGAGCCTTCCCCAAATTCCAGGACTATTCCTCCCCAGCCTCCGAATCTGCCGAATCGGATCAAGAAAACTGCTCTAATTTAGTATCCAAGTTCAGTAAAGCATCTGAAGTTTGGGGTAATCTTTAGGAAACTATATTGGGCCGACTTTCACCAAAAAAAAACCCTTTCCTTTGGGTGGGGTGGGGGGAGAAAAATCTTCCCTTTAAATAATGGGGCAGAAAAGGAGGAAAAGAGAGGAAGGGGAAGTAGTGAAGAGAAGGGCGATAGAGGGAAGAAAGGAGGTAGAGAGGGGGAAGAGAGAGGGAGAAGAAAGGGATGGATAAGGTACAAATATAATGTATGGAGAGCAGAAGAGACAATAATTGTTTTTGGGATGGTAAGGTGAATTGATGCAAATATTTAATAATACAATACGATGTTGGCTACGTAATAGTATACTCGTGATTATACATTATGAAAATGGAAATATAAAAAAAAACAATTAAAAATATAAGAATGGGACAGAAAAGCATGTGGCTCCTGATTTTAAAAATGAAGCTTCTAGTCCTCAGGGTAAGGATTAAAAGACACTTTTTTAAAAAAATAAGAAAGAAAAACATCTATCATTTGCCTTGCCTCGTTTTGCAACCAGAATTCTCCCTCGCAAAGTTCTCGCAATTCGGTTGCGAAATGAATTGTTTCCTGTCCTGTTAAACAGACTGGACATCTCAGAAGGGGGGGGGGGGAGAAGCTCATTCTCCCTGAATTTGAACCCGTGGTCACAACAAATAGAGCCCTGTTCGTTTTTTTTTTCCCCTGCAGCCCAGCAAGCCACAAAGAGAGGAAAGGAAGTCAACAACAATTGCTCCATTTCCACATGATTTGACAGGCGTCATGAAGATGCCCTTCGCCAGGAGCTCGTGTTCTCAGACCTCACGAGGGCTAGAAACTTTCCGGGTTCGAAAAAAACTGACTTTCTAAAGGGATTTTTGAGCTTCCGCCAGTTTTGCAAATACCTTTACAAAAATCCCTGGCCTGAAGCGAAATTTCTCGTTTCAGCAGCCTGGGCACCGTAAGGGGTTGGACTAAATGATCTCTAAATATACAGGAAGTCTTATTTAGGATGGGATTGGGGGCCAGAATTTTAGGTGCTAAGCCAGGTGATTGCTAAGTGAGTTTTACAATTTTACAAACTTTTTTTCTTTTTTGCCAAGATACTTAAGAAAAAAACACGCAGGTCGTTGTGTATGGTCATTCACGAAAATCATTTAAATGTTACATTTGAAATTAAATTCATTTTAATGCTAGATTTTTAAACCTAAGTTAAAGGTAAAGGTTCCCCTCGCACATCTGTGCTAGTCGTTCCCGGCTCTAGGGGGCAGTGCTCATCTCCGTTTCAAAGCCGAAGAGCCAGCGCTGTCCGAAGATGTCTCCGTGGTCATGTGGCCGGCATGACTCAACGCCGAAGGCGCACGGAACGCTGTTCCCTTCCCACCAAAGGTGGTTCCTATTTTTCTACTTGCATTTTTTACGTGCTTTCGAACGGCTAGGTTGGCAGAAGCTGGGACAAGTCACGGGAGCTCACTCCGTTACGCGGCGCTAGGGATTCAAACCGCCCAACTGCCGACTTTTCTGATCGACAAGGTCAGCTTTTTAAACTTCAGTTTAATTTAAATGCAATTTTTTTTTAAATAATGAGTACATTCTGTGCAAAGCTACATTTTTACATTTAGATTCATTTACATCTTAAACCTTTTACATTTTAATTTGAATGGGATCAGGTATTTGGTGCCTGGCTTTCAAATTAAGAGCAAAAATAAGGAACTTTGGACATGAGAAAGCAAAATAAACTGCTCGGATGTTAAACTTTGTTTTACAATTCCTGTTTTACAAAGGGCCAGCCTGCCTGCCCACTTCCTTCCTGTCCAAACTTCCTGGAGTTAATTTTACAGCTGGATTTTTTTTTAAAAAAAATCTTTTCTTTTTTGCAGCTCAACCTTGTGGTTCCATGTTTAGATGTTGCAGAAGTGAATTTTTTTCATATGTTTATTTATATCTTGCCTTTATAATTTTTACAAACAACTCAAGATGGTGAATGTATCCCATATATACAGTATATATTTCTCCTCCTGTTTTCCCCGTGACAATGACAAAAGTGGGACTGACGCAAAATCACCCAGCTGGATTTCATGGCTAAAGCAGGACTAGAACTCCCTGTCTCCTGGTGATTGGTCCAAAGTCACTCAACTGGCTTTCATGGTTAAGGCAGGACTAGAACTCACCGTCTCCTGGTGATTGGCCCAAAGTCACCCAGCTATCTTTCCTGACCAAGGTGGCAGTAGAACTCACACACCCCATTTTCTAGCCTCGTGCTTTCACTCCTGGGCACAAACTCTTACTCTCTCCCCCCAAAAATCATCTACTCTCCCCTCATCCTAAGCCCCTCATTCTGCCTCTTACTGGAATTTCCTCTTCGTGGTTGCTGTTTTTCACTTCAGAGTCGAGAGTTTGCTCCCGGGAAGGAATGACGGGAGAGGCTGCAAAGAAGAAAGCAAAAATTAGCCTTGGCAATTTTTAATAGTATATCCCATGTGTCCCCCTTGTGAATCTCATGACACAAACCCATTCGTGATGGCGAATCTATGGCACCTGTGGCACGCGGAGCCATTTGTTAGGGCACGCGAGGCGTTGCCCTGTCAGCTCCAGCCCGCATGCGCTGGCCAGCTAACTTTGGCCTTCTTTTACGGCCGTTTTTCGCCCTCCAGAGCGCAAAAAACCGGCCCTACGGGCAAACCAGAACTTCAGGAACAGACTCCTGATTTGCTCGTAGGGCCGTTTTTTGCCCTCCGGAAGCTTCCCAGAGACTCCGGAGGGTGAAAAAGGCCCTATGAGCAAACCGGAAGTCACCGTTCCTGAACTTCCAGGTTGCCCGTAGGGCCGTTTTTCGCCCCCCGGAGCCTTCAGGGAAGCTACTGAAGTTTCCGGAGGGCTTCCGGGGGAGCAGGGGAGGCTGTTTTCGCCCTCCCAAGGCTCCTAGAAAGCTTCCGGAGCCTGGGAGGGCGAAAAAAGCATGCCAAAAGCAGGGGGATGGAGAGTGGTGGTCGCGTGCGCATGTGCGGAGGGTGGGTGGGTGTAGGCACACCTGCGCACGCCCCCCTGCGCTCCCCCCGCTTTTGGCAGGCGATGCAAAAAAGGTTAGCTATCACTGTCCTAGGCTGTTGCCCTCAATAATATTTATTTCCAACCCTTTGTAGACACTTCGCACTAACTCACCTTGTTGTTTCGTTTGCCGTGATTTTGTCGTCTCATTGCAAACATCGTCCTGGAAAAAAGAGAATAGAAGGCACTGATTCTCAACCCAGAGAGCATTCGATCCCAGCAAACCAAAGGCAATCCTCAACTTACGACTGTTCGTTTAGTGACCGTTCAAAGTTACAATGGCCCCGGGGGAAAAAAAGGACTTTGGACCGTTATTCGCACTTACGACTGCTGCAGCATCCCCACGGTCACGTGATCGAAATCCGGATGCTTGGTGACTGACTCATATTTATGATGGTCCCCGTTTGCGACCATCTGACAAGCAACGTCCAGGGTTGCAGGTCAGATTCTCTTAACCAACGGGTTATTCATTTAAGAACTGCAGTGATTCGCTTAACAACCGTGGGAAGGAAAGTCGTATTGTGGGGCGCAACACCTTAAACAAGTTCGTCACACAGCAACGTGAATTTTTGGCCCAGTGGTGGTCGTACGTTGAGGACTACCTATATTATCTTCACAACAGCAGCAATTCACTGAACAACTCTGGCGAGGAAGGTCGTAAAACGGAGCAAAACTCATTTAACAACTGTCTTGCTCAGCAATGAAACCTTTGGGCTCGATTGGGGTCGTACATCGAGGAGTACTTGAACCCAAAAAATCAACAATGGGTTGATCCAGTGACCATGTGTTAACCCACTCAACATAACTTTTTTCCAAACCGCTCTCCGGGCATCACTCACCGCCATCCGTCGCGGGCCAGATTCCTCCATCTGCCCGCCTCCTTCCGCATCCTCCACCGAAAAGGACTCGCTCTTCATTCGTGACCGTCGCTTCTTCACCAGGTCTGCGTCGCGCATGTGAGTAAAGGCGGACTTGATGGAGTGGGCCCGGGGTGGCGCTATGGGAGCGGTGTTGCCCGCCGAGGGGGCCCGCTGCAGGGGACGCTCCACACTGCCCCGGGAGGCGAGCCGCTTGAGCCGGGGAGGTGCAACCACCTTCTCCTCCTTACCGATCTTCTCTACGTCTGCCTCGCATTTCCCAGAATCCCCTGGGTCCTGGCTGGGGAGACCCGAGGAGCCGTTGGCCAGTCCTTTCCCATCATGCCTTGGGGTTTCACCCCCAGAATCCTCCCGTTCCAAAGCTGGAGGGGCCCCGTTGATCAACCTGTCGGGTTTGGAGATGTCCGCTAGAAGACGTGGCGAATTTGAGCTGATCTCGTCGGCCACGTTCTCGCGGGGTTTATAATCCACCGGATCAAGAAATATTGTTTTCTTTTCTTCGGGGGCAACCCCATTTTTGACTTCTGGCCCTACGGAGATGACGCTGCCGGTCGCTCCCGAGCTATTCAGCTCCGCGCCCGGCTGCGCCTTGCTCTCCTCGTGGGGGACAGTCTCTGCAACGGCTTCATTCCCAGAATCCTTTGCCTCCTTTGCCTCTTCAGCCTTCCCAGAATCCTCCCGGCGATCAGATTTCCCTTCGGCTTTCTGCCTCTCCTCCAATCTTGCTGTTTTCCCAGAATCCTCCTTGGCGTCTATTTTCCCGAGCTTCTCCGCGTTACTTTGCAGATGTTGGGAGTAAAACACCGCGGGGTCGACGGATCCCGAGGAATCTGTGTCAAATTTGCCCACTTTGTAAGTGGTCTCGCTACTGTGGCTGGCAAACTGTACCACTTTGAGTTCCTGTCCGGTGAAAAACGCCCGGATCTGGCAAAGGTACGTCATGACAATCAACCGATCCGGTACCGTCAAGAAGACCATATCTGCCGGGTCCATCAGCCGCGAGATGCCCAGGGTGGCAAATCCGTCAAAGGCCTGAAAAGAGAAGGAGAAGGGAAAAAAAGACGCTCAGAACCGAAGCCTTCTTTCCCGGAAGGAAAATACAGCTAGTCCTCGACTTATCACAACTGCGCTCAACATTTCTGTTGCTAAGTGAGACAAAATTCAGCTCCATTTTACGACCTTTGAGGACTACCTAATTTTATTTGTAGTTTTTTCTTTAACATACATAATTACATAATGTCTAGTTTAATGCAAAGAAGGGGAGACAGGATAGCAGTCTTCTAATATCTCAGGGGCTGCCACAAAGAAGAGGGAGTCAAATTATTCTCCAAGGCACCTGAGGGTAGAAGAAGAAGCAATGGGTGGAAACTAATTAAGAAGAGAAGCAACTTAGAACTGAGGAGAAACTTCCTGACAGTTAGAACAATTCATCAGTGGAACAGAAATTGCCTCCAGAAGTTGTGAATGCCCCAACACTTGAAGTCTTTAAGAAGATGTTGGAACGGTATAGAGTTTCCTGCCTAAGCAGGGGGTTGAGCTAGAAGACCTCCAAGGTCCCTTCCAACTCTGCTATTGTACTATATTGTATTGTATTATATTGTATTTCTTAGTGAACAGTATATTGTCTGGGTCAATTTACTTTATGCACAATACTAATAACAATACTAATATTATTTAAGTATACATTGTACTCCTCTTCTAACTTCTAACATTTACGTATACTTAGTCATAGTAAGTTATATTTATGTGACAATACACATAATAATATTTTCCCACTTTCTAATTGCTACCTCTGTTTTCTAATTTTTAATAAAATGAACCCCATATTAAAAAGTATTCTATATCTATCCATCATCTCTGGCCCTTTTTAGTATTTCAACTCTTATTGACTTTTGGCGTAATCTTCCAACTTCTAACATTTACATATACATAGTAATTATAGAATAACACAGTTGGAAGGGACCTTGGAGGTCTTCTAGTCCAACCCCCTGCCTAGGCAGGAAACCCTACACCACTTCAGACAAATGGTTATCCAACATCTTCTTAAAGACTTCCAGTGTTGGGGCATTCACAACTTCTGAAGGCAAGTTAATTGTTCTCACTGTCAGGAAATTTCTCCTCAGTTCTAAGTTGCTTCTCTCCTTGATTAGTTTCCACCCATTGCTTCTTGTCCTGCCCCCAGGTGCTTTGGAGAATAGCTTGACTCCCTCTTCTTTGGGGCAGCCCCTGAGATATTGGAAGACTGCTATCATGTCTCCCCTGGTCCTTCTTTCTATTAAACTAGACATACCCAGTTCCTGCAACCATTCTTCATATGTTTTAGCCTCCACTCCCCTAATCCTCTTCGTTGCTCTTCTCTGCACTCTTTCTAGAGTCTCAAAATCTTTTTTACATCATGGCGACCAAAACTGAATGCAGTCTTCCATGTATGGCCTTTCCAAGGCCTTATAAAGAGGTATTAAAACTTCATGTGATCTTGATTCTATCCCTCTGTTCATGCAGCCTAGAATTGTGTTGGCTTTTTTGGCAGCTGCTGCGCACAGCTGGCTCTTATTTAAATGGTTGTCCACTAGGACTCCAAGATCCCTTTCACAGTTACTACTATTGAGCCTATTATAGTGAATTATATTATGTGACAGTATGCATAATAATGTTTTCCCAATTTCTGAAATAGCAAAAATGGGATTAATGTATAGCCAATGGTATATATGCAATATAATGCGAGGGATATAAATTAAAATTACTAATGGTGGAGAACTAATTAAATGAAATATTTATTATACAAAATTAAACTTGAGGGTATATGTTATTAATAGTAAAATAGAACGATAGATGGAAATGATACGTTAAATTTGATTATTTTTGAGAGGCAAATAATGATACTGTCTAATATTAAGAAGAAATTAAAATTAAGCGGAAGACTACGGAATAAAAATAAGATGACTGGAATGTAAAATGGAAATATGATGTAAAATGTGCTATGGATAACAGAAGATGTAAGGGGGTGGGGGAGAGACACAACATTTTGTTTATAAAAGAAGTTAGAATATCTAACAAAAATTTAAAAACTTTGTTTGAAAAATAATAATGTTTTCCCAATTTCTAATTTCTACCTCTATTTTCCTGTTTTTAATAAGACAAATCCCGGATTGAAAACTATTCTATATCTATCCATCATCCTGCCAAGCGACTCTTAATGGCAACGTTATTTAATATAATCTGTGCTCCGTTCACTCCAAAATGTTCCTCAAGACTCTTCTATGTGTAAGGATATGTCCAAAGTCTGCCCATTTTACAGGTGGAAAGACTGAGGCTGACAAAGAGGGCGAAATTGTCCATTAACTCCCCAAATCTGGATTGCTCACTTCTTCATTTTCTCATCTAGGTGTTCCTTTCGGAGAAGGAATCTGGGAAAAGGAGAATGAATTTTGGCCACCGGAAAAACTCAGGAAGGGGGGAAGGGGGGAAACCAGTGTCTTTTGCAACCGCTTGACAAGGGGGGGTAGCGGGTTCGAAGCCCGACTCACCAGTTTATTGTTCTCTTTGATGTCGAGGGGATCCAGAGCTTCGTAGTTGCTGGAGAGAAAAGAAAGTAGGAAAAAAATAATGTGAATATTGTTGTAAATATTCTCAGATAATTCATTTCTATTGGGTAGAGGGGGGCTGGAAGAGGGAAATGCAGGCTGTCCCGACTTATAACAGTTCGTTTAGTGACTGTCGGCACTGAAAAAAAGGGACTCAGGACTGGTTTTCACACTTATGACCGTTGCCGCATCCCCATGGTCACATGGTCAAAATTCAGACCCTTGGCCACTGACTCATATTTACGACGGCTGCAGTGTCCCACGGTCACGTGATTTTGCAACCTTCTGATAAGCAAAGTCCATGGGGAAGCCGGATTCACTTAACAACTGGTTTTCTAAGTTATCAACGGAAGTGATTCACTTAACGACCAGATTGCTAACATCAACTGGAGTGATTCACTTAACAACTGGGTCTAACTTATCAATGGAAGTGATTCACTTAACGACCGGATTTCTAACATCAACTGAAGTGGTTCACTTAGCAACTGGGTCTAACTTATCAATGGAAGTGATTCACTTAACAACTGGATTTCTAACATCAACTGAAGTGATTCACTTAGCAACTGGGTCTAACTTATCAATGGAAGTGATTCACTTAACAACCAGATTTCTAACATCAACTGGAGTGATTCACTTAACAACTGCATTTCTAATTTATCAATGGAACCGATTCACTTAACAACCTGGCTTCTCCTCAGTTCGCCCTAACAACTGAGGCCAGAAAGGTTGTAAAACGGGGTGAAACTCACTGAACGGACATCTCGCTTAATGACAGAAATCAGGGCCTTTGCTGTGGTTGTAAGCCGAGGACTACCTGAAATGTAATACCGACTGCAGATCGGTAAACTCTGTTGGATAAAGAGTGGGGTTTTCTCGCCGCAACTCACATCTTTTCGGGATGGAAGTGGTGCAGAATGGCGCAGAAAGCCAGACCGTTGCGCCAGGACGTGGTGAAATTGGTCACACGGACTCCCCGGTGGCCAGCCGTCACTTCCTGGCACCACTGGAGCAAGCAATGGCTGGCGTTCACCAGAGTGGGGCTGCTGAGGGACTCTGCCTGAAAAGAGAAAAAAAGCCAAAATTAAAAGAGGTTTTCTGAGCTCAAGGAGCATTTTTTAAAAAAAAAATGTTTTAAAATTAATTATTTTTTTAAGTTTTAGAATCCAATATAGTTACCGCCCTGGGATAGAAGCTGTTTTTCAGCGCATGGTTTTTATTGTCCTGTACCGGCTGCCAGATGGTAACAGTTCAAAAAAAAAAAAAAAAGGATGAGATGGATCTTTTAAGGATGTTTTAAACTTTCTTAAGGCAGCGGGAGCTGTAAAGCTCTTCCAAAGAGGGGAGAGGAAGCCATCAAAGAAAGACACTTTGGGATCTCTGCCCTTTCTCGGACCACCCACCCGCTGCCCTCCCTCCCCTCCTTGTGGCGTCGCCAACATCGCCGTTGTGACCAGGCCGAAGCCAACATCCACCCGCCCCGAATTAATTAAAGGCTCGCAGGGCACAAGGGAAGCAACCACAGAGGAGAAGGAGGGAACGGACCACGGCTCTCTATACCTGGTCTTTCCCTTCGGGTCCCAAATGGGGGGCTGTGCCACAGGACACGGGGCTCAGCACCGGGGCTTCCTGGCCAGCACTCCCACTGGGACCTGGGGCGGGCAGGGGCGAATCCTGACATGCAGGCGGGCTGGAGGCGTGGGGCGTGACCGCTTCTGTCTCCGTGGGTCTCTGGGTCGAACCTTCCCCTTCGGAAGGACTCTCTAGGCTTCCTTCTCTGTGGTCTGGCAGACTTTGGCTGGGGGGGACATTCCGGGAAGACTGTAGGGGATCACCGCCCCAAGGTGACCCTAAGCCCCCAGCCTCTGGACTGTGTGGCCGTGTTTGGCCCAAAGCCTCCGGGCTGCCATTCAGAAGGACGTTGGAGTCCTCCAGCATGGGACCTTCTAGGACTTCTTCTGAACATTTCTTCCAACCATCAACCTGGTCTCCATCCTCGATCACAGAAAGCTCCGTTTCAGCCGTCTCCTCCACATCCCGCTCGGAGACTCCACTTCCTTCTGCGTTCGTCTTGTCCTCGGCTCCCTCGTCCCCACTTTCAATCTGGAGCTTTAGCTCTTCTAGAGGGCTTTGAGGTGCCACGTCTCTCTCCGTTTTCCTACCTTCTTCCAGGCCAGGCACAACAGCGGGAGAGCAACGGGGCGTGTCCCTCAGGGACTCCCCGGCCATGTCTTCGTTACCCATCTTCAACGGCGAAGAGAGAACCTCCGATCCGGGCCTGCTTTCCTCGTCCTCCATCACCAGTGAGGAGGACGCAGGAGACATTTTGCCCTGAGGGACGTCAACTTGCGAGGAGCTGCCGTCTGCCTCATCCACGATCCGGAGCACCTCTTCTTCAAGAAGGGTTTGTGTGGGAGGTGCGAAGGGCTCGTCTCCTCTCCGGATTTCCTGCCATTCCACCTCACCCTTCTCCTCCTCCTCTTCCTTCTCAGCTGGTGACTCCAAAGCCCCTGCCTCAGTGCCCCCCAACCTGTCTTCGGCCAGCTCTTCTTTCTCCGTGACCATCTCTGTGTCTCCCACCGGTTCTGAGGGAACACCATCGCTCGAGGCTTCCAGAACAGCGGTCAACACTTCTTCCGCGCCATCCTGGATTTCGCCAGTTGTCACTTGCCGAAAATCCCACGCTGCCGTCGACGGACCCCCAAGAGAAGGAGAAAGCGCCAGGTACGCGGCATCTGAAGACAACCCTTGGGAATCTGGCCCGCTGTGGAGAACGACAGGATCAGGTTGGGCGTGGGCCGCGTCCTCCATAAAATACATCACCACGGGTTGTCCGGACGATGGCGGAAAGGGAGCTACTGCGTTGAGACTCTCGTATCCTGGTTTTTCCAAGGGTGGGTTATCCTGGATAACAGGTGCGGGAAGAGGAGGAACCAGGTTATCTTCCAAAATTGTGGGGGTCTCCACGGCAGGCGTTGTGGGGTCCGAGGACCCCGACGCCTTCCCCATTTTGCGTTTCCGCACAGGCGCATCCTTGGACGTAAACGGCGGTGAAAGGAGTCTTTTCACAGATTCCTTCGGCGTACTTTTTCTCCTGGGGGGTGGAGAAACTGCGCGATCCTCTCTGGGTTTCCAGATATCAGTTGGCCTGGAGGGTGGGGGGAAAAAAGAGAGAGATTCTGAATTTGGGGTCCCCCAATGGCGGGCTGGCTCCTGTAGCAAAGAAAATATGAAAGAACTTAATTTTTTTTTTCCATTCATTTTTTTTAAATAGTACAAATTATACATCTTATAGGAACAAAGCGTTTTCCTCTTCTCATTTACATAGTCCATTTTACATCAGTTTTGCCTTCATTTTCAGCCAAATGATTCTCTTCCATTATTTTTCATCTTGTATAATTATTTTTTTCTTACTACATAAACAATATCTTCAATTGCCCCTTCAGAGTTTCACCAAATTTTCCTTTCTTATTTTTTCCATGGATTTATTTTACTCCAAATAGCGTATATCCTCTAATTCAATTTAAACCTAGAGATCATTTCTTAATTTTTTTCTACATTTAACAATATACTGTAATTTCTTTATTTCTTAATTAGTTACATAACCATCACTACTATACTCTTTAGTCTATTAATGTAACTTTTTTTCTTCCTCTTTTAGCCATTTTCTTTTGGGCTCTCAAAAATTCCGCTTTTAATTTTTCTTCTTCTTCTCCCCCCCCCCCATTCCCCTAACTATTTCTTTTTCCTGTTTTTGTGGTTATTATATCTTTTCTTCAGGGTATTTACTTTTATTATTCTAGTAACTTTCCCCAAGGTTTTCCCTGTTCTCCTCCTTTCCTTGCAAACCTGTGGTTTCTTTTTGGGGGGGATCTCCCTATATCTCTGCTTTTTCTTCGTGACTATAAACCCCAGTGAAATCTTCTATCTGCATTTTATTTTCAATTCTTCTTTTTACCACCTTATCTTCCTGTACCTCATTTGTGCCTTCTTTTACCCGCTCTTCTCCTATTTCTTGTTCTGTATGTTCCCTTTGATTTTCTAGCTTTTCTATTAAAGACCTTAATTTTCACGGAGTTGGAAGGACAGGAGAGAGTGTCTCAGCCCACCTGAATGACGTTTAATTAGAACGGGGGCTTCTATTCCTGAATTCTACTTCTCCTAGAAACAATTCAAAGATAAATTCTTCCATCTGACTATGGCCAGGTAGTCCTCGATTTACGACTGGTCGCTTAGTGACTTTTTGAAGTTACGACTGATCTCCGCAGGGGCACTTATGACTTTGTTTTGAAGTTCTGATGGTTACCTCCCACATTTACGTGACCATACGGCAATCAGACTGGACTTGCGATCGTTTGCAACATCCCGTAGTCACACAATTGTGTGTTATCACGTTTTCGACTCCAAAACGGGTAGTTACTTCTGATTTTTGGCAAAAACTGGCAATGGATTTGCATAATGACCATGGCGTTTCTTTTACGACTGCTGCAAAAAAAGGGTCCTAAAATTGGGTGACTCGCTTTACGACCAAAGATGGGAAGGTTTCATTAAAGTCCGATCTCAAGGACTATAGGCAGTCCTCAACTAACGACCAAAACTGAGCCCAAATTTCTGTTGTGAAGTGAAACATTCGGTTAAATGAGTTTTGATCCATTTTATGACTTCTCGTGCGGTGATTGCTAAGCGGATCGCTGCGGTTGATAAGTCAGTAACACGGTTGTTAAGTGAATCCTGCTCCCCTATTGACGTGGCTTGTCAGAAAGTAGCAAAAGGGGAATCACATGACCCCGGGATACTGTTGCGGTCGTAAATATGAATCAGTTGCCCAGTGTTTGAATTTTGATCACGGGAAAGCTGCAATAGTCGTGAGTGTGAAAAAGAGTCCTAAGTCACTCTTTTGAGTGCCACTGTAACTTCAAATGGTCACTAAACAAAGCGTTGCAAGTCGAGGACTACCTGTATTATAGGAAACATGAACGATTTCTCTTTTCCCTCTTTTCATTTCCCCCCCTGGAAAGTCTGCGGTGTTTTTTTTTTTGTTTTGTTTCTTTGTTAAAAGGGGAAAATGCCAGTTCTGTTTTTCAGGGGAGTTTCAATATTCCAAATATTTGTGACTTTTATATATTGCACAACGTGATATGTCCTTCTTAGTTTATTGTTTGTTTTGTTGCTATCTAAAATAACATATTTTGAGTTGGGGAGTTTGCTGGATGGATGGATGAGCAGATAGATGATATGATAATCAGTATGGGGCAGTGATGAAGCCATCAGGGTAAAAAGTAGGAGATCTTGAGTTCTAATCCCCCTGTCAGGCCTGCAGCCATCTTTTCTTTTGGATCTTTGGCCTGCCACACTTTCTATTATTCTACTATGCCTTTTTCTATGGTGGGAAAACGGGAGGGGGGATTGTACGGAGTTCGATGATAGGTAGCCATAACAATATTCTTTCTAGAAATCCAAGGTCATCCTTTGTCTTTGCACTTCTACACCTGACCGGAACTGGATGGGTGGAAGCTGCCTGCATGGCAGTGGGAGATTGGACCATGGGATGGACTTGTGGGTCTGGGGGGCAAGATCTTGAACTTTCAACTTGGTGGGGAAAACTGGGAAGCTTTGGATTTCTAGAAAGAATATTGTTATGGCTACATACCATCTAACTCCGTACAATCCCCCCTCCCATTTTCTTTTGGATGCTATTTGGAAGTCGGACATTAACCCGAATCACATTAACCCGAATCTCCCCACGCCCTGACACCCACCTTGGGCACAATCCCAGCTGGATTGCCAACCACTCTCATTCAGCCCTAGGAAAGAGGCAATGGCAAACCACTTCCAAAAATCCTTGCCAAAAAAATTGCAGGGATTTGTCTCCAAGATTTGGGCCTGACTGAATGGGAGCAAAATGGATGGCATAAGATTCCTGCCTTGAGCAGGGGGTTGGGCTAGAAGACCCCTGAGGTCCCTTCCAGTCCTGGATTTAAGATTCCAATGGTTATTACTAATAAACAGCTATCTGCAACTCTTCAACTAAGAGCTAAACATGAGCAGAGGGTGTCGGTCCGTTTATACTTTGCTCGTGGATCAATTCTGAGCTCTTTTTTTTTGGGGGGGGAGGGTGAAATTAGGCAAAACATGATGCCAAGGAGCGAAACCTCAGGGTGCTTAAAACATCTGGTACAGGGTGCTCTGCTCAACAAAGAAACCTCCCTAAAATGATTTAACTGGGAAGGAAGGAAAAAGAGAAAAGTAGAAGAGTAAGAAAGAAGGGAAAGGAAGGGAAAGGAGAATTAGTGATAACAGAATAACAGAGTTGGAAGGGACCTTGGAGGTCTTCTAGTCCAACCCCCTGCTCAACCCTATACCATTCCAGACAAATGGCTGTCCAGTCTCTTCTTAAAAGCCTCCAGTGTTGGAGCATTCACAACGTCTGGAGGCAAGCAGTTCCACTGATTAATTGTTAATTAACCCCCTTGGTTAGTTTCCATCCATTGCTTCTTGTCTTGCCTTCAGGTTGACCCTCTCTTCTTTGGGGCTACCCAAAAATATTGGAAGGCTGCAATCTGGTCACCCCTAGTCCTTCTTTTCATTATCAAGGAAGGAAGGAAGGAAGGAAGGAAGGAAGGAAGGAAGGAAGGAAGGAAGGAAGGAAGGAAGGAGAAGGAAAGGAAAGAAAGAAAGAAAGAAAGAAAGAAAGACAGAAAAGACGGATGGACAGATGGAGACAGACAGATGATAGATGATGGATGGATGGGTGACAATGATGACAGATAGATGATAGATAGATTTGATAGATGAGATAGGTAGGTAGGTAGGTAGGTAGGTAGGTAGGTAGGTAGGTAGATGATCGATAGACGATAGAAGTCGGATAGATGATAGATAATAGATGATAGATAAAGGATAGAGATAGATAGATACCATATAAAATAGGAAGGAAAAAGAAAGAGAGAGAGAGGGAGGGAGGGAGGGAGAGGAGAGAGAGAGAGAGAGAGAGGGAGGATGGACAAAAAGGACGAGGCAGGGAGGGAGGGACTCTCCAGTTTAAGATCCTAAATCAGGAAAATATCAAAAGGAAAATTTACTGCCCTCTCTTGATGTTCCTTTTAAGGTTGAACGTAACTCAAGGACAAGACGGCCAGGCAGTGACTCCAAGGTGGCCTCCTCACTCCGCCTCCCCCATCCTTCCAAACTGCAAAACGCCCCCCTTCCCTCCCTTCCTCCCCCCACAGTGCTCTCACTTCCCATTCCTTCTGCCTGCCAACTTCTCCTTTCCATTCTTGGTGGAATCGACTCAACTCTTCCAAGGCGTGGGGTGGGGTGGGGTGAGGCGAGGAGGGGGTGGGGGTGGAAATTACATCCAGTAAACCTCCTCCATCTCACCTGCTACCCCCCCTTCCCCTTAGCTAAAGAAAGCAGAAGCCAAAGTGGCCAGCTGCTACCCTGCTGCCACTTGCTTGTAAGACGGCCAAAATAAAATAAAAAAAGACGTCCTTGGCCGATGACCTCCAAGTACTGCCGCCAGGGATAAACAGAGAAAGGAGGTCCAAAGTGTGGGCTAGAGTCCCCCAACGAGGCCCACTGGATAACCCCTGGGGTGCCGCTGAGTCTTCCCTCTGCCTCTCATCCCTGCGACGAGATTCAGCATCGCCAACCCACTCTCGAAAGAAGCGGTCCTCACCTTGTGTCAAGGGCGCTAGGTGATGCTGGCCCCGTGTTTTCGTGCTCCTCTTCGGCCCCCGCCTGCACCGATGACGCTCGGGAAGTGTCCGGCATGTCGTTCCTGGTCCCCGTCCCTCCTGGGATGCCATTTGGCGCTGTACGGGAACTGCTCGCCCCGCTGAGCCCCGCACTCCCGGTTTTACACTCCTCACCACTTACGTCAAACACAAGCGTGTCGGGAGCAACAGAAGCAGCCTTTGGCTCGGGATGCAGGGAACCTCCGGAGATATTTCCGTGGCTCTCCGGGATTGACTCTGAGACCGCGGCTACAGCTGTGGGAAGAAGGGACAAAGGTCGGAAGTGGCGTGGCTGTGAGCAGTGGCACTTTTGAATCCATTTTAATCCGTTGACCTCCTCCCCACTTCCTTTCATTTACCTTCTTTGCAACCTGCCTTGGAAGGCGACGGAGAACGGCCAGAGGGGTCCTCCTCCTCCTCAGCCAAGGGGTTCAGATCCCGTGATGTGTCTACATTGGGAGGAGGAGAGGTGGTCGTTATGACGGAAGAAAGGGAGAGAATTGGGAGGAAAAAGGAGGAAGACCCTGAAGAGATGGATTGTCACACAGGAGAAGATTCAAATTCTACCATCTATCTGTCTGTCTATCATCTATATTCATCTATCCTTTATCCTCTCTCTCTCTACTCTCTCTCTACTCTCTCTCTGGCTAGCATCTATCTATCTATCTATCTATCTATCTATCTATCTATCTATCTATCTATCTATCTATCATCTATCTATCTATCTATCTATCTATCTATCATCATCATCTACCTACCTACCTACCTATCACATCTGTCTGTCTGTCTGTCTGTCTGTCTATCACGTCTGTCTGTCTGTCTTTGTCTGTCTATCTATCTATCTATCTATCTATCTATCTATCTATCTATCTATCTATCTATCATCTATCATCTATCTATCAATCATCTAACTATCCTCACTCTCTATCATCCATCTATCCTCTATCTATCTATCTATCTATCATCCATCCATCCATCCATCCATCCATCCATCTCATCTATCTATCTATCTATCTATCTATCTATCTATCTATCTATCTATCATCTATCTATCATCTATCTATCATCTATCTATCATCTATCTATCTATCTATCTATCTATCTATCTATCTATCTATCTATCTACCTACCTACCTACCTATCTATCTACCTACCTACCTACCTACCTACCTACCTACCTACCTACCTACCTACCTACCTACCTATCACCTCTGTCTATCTGTCTATCTATCACCTTTCTATATTCCACACAGCATACAAAATAGGAAAAGTCATTTCCACAAAAGGCAGAATGGCACATCAATTCTGTAAGAAATCCATTAAAAAAAAACCCAAGAATTTATCGCTGGAAACTCCGATCCAGCATGTCAGCTCTTGGGGTTTCTGTAAATTGTCCAAAGCTTATACAAAAAGTCCTCGACTTAAAACCATTCCTTTAGTGACCGTTCAAAGTTAAAAACAGACTGAAAAAAGTTAACATATAGTTTTTCACACTTATGACTGTTGCAACATCTCTGTGGTCAGGTGATTAAAATTCGGATGGCTGACTTAGACTTATAACGGTCACAGTGTCCCAGGACATGTGATTTCCCTTTTGCAACCTTCTTACAGGCAAAATCCAAGGGGAAGCCGGATCCACTTAACAATCGTGTGACTAACTTAACAACTGCAGCGGTTCACTGAACGACGGCGGCAAGAAATGTCGTAAAACGGGTTGAAATTCGCTTAATGCAAGCCGAAATCTTGGGGGGCTCAATGACGGCCGTACGTCGAGGACTACCTGGAGTTCCAACGGCCACTGCGCCAATAGTTACAATCCCCGGAAAACATGCACGATTTTGTCCGGATAACGCAACTCTTTAGCACAGGCCTTGCAAACTTGCGATGGCCTACCTGAGAAAGGATTTATCACAACGTTTTTGAGGCATCCTGAACAGGGAAGGGAGAGAAGGGAAGAGGGGAGAAAAAAAAGAAGGGAAATTGAGGTGGGAAAAATGACCGGTAAAGGGACGCCAGAGCTGCCGAGCGTGAAACTTAATCGAGAAGGTGTTTAGCAAGAAGCCAGCAGAAAGTGGGACAATCGCAGAAGGGATGCTGGCCGGGTTAATCTCGCTTTCTGTCAACGTCTCCTCCAATCCCTCTTAAGGGGATCAAAGAGATTCCAGGAAATCTCGCCTGTGTCCTGCAGGGTTAAGCACGAGATCATCCTCCTGGCTCCCGATTCGGGGTCATTTTCCAAAGCAACGGGTCGCCTTTCTCGTCTGCGGTCTGTCTGATAAGGCTGACAAGTCGTTAAGTGAGGACTACGGGTTAATGCTGGCGGAGGAATTCTGAGGAATGGCAGGCGGCTGTTAGGTAGAAGCAGGGTTGGCCAAATCAGAAATATGAGGAGGTTCATAAGCCGCCTGGGAAAGCCAAGGGAAATCATCAAAACCACCCAAAAGCAAAAGTTACAATATTTCGGACATGGGATGCGACACCTGGAAAAAGACGGCATCCTTCGCATAATCCTCCCGGGAAAGATTGAAGGCAAAGTAGGTCCAGGCAGAAAAAGGACATCCTGGCTTCTAAAATCTAAGGGACCGGTTTGGACAAAACTCAGCAGCAGTTTTTCGTGCAGCTGTTGATCAAAATGGGATTGCCAACATCCAATAACGGATATGGAAGGAGGAGGAGGAGGAGGAGGAGAGAAAAGGAGGAGGAGGAGGAGGAGGAGGAGAAGGAGAAGAAGGGGAAAAGGAGGAGGAGGAGAACGGAGGAGGAAGAGGAAGAGGAAGAGGAGAAGAAGAAGAAGGGGAAAAGAAGGAGGAGGAGAACAGAGAAGGGGGGGAGGAAGAGAAGACGAAGAAAAGGAGGATGTGGAGGATGAGAAGGAGGAGGGGAAGGAGAAGAAGGAGACAAGAAGGAGGAAGGGGTGAAGAGGAAGAGAAGGAGGAGGAGGAGGGGAAAAGGAGGAGGAGAACAGAGGAGGATGAGGAGAAGAAGAAGGGGAAAAGGAGGAGAAGGAGGAGAATGGAGGAGGATGGGGGAGGAGGAGGAGGAGAAGACGAAGAAGAAAAGAAGGAGGATATGGAGGAGGAGGAGAAGAAAAGAACGAGGGGAAGGAGAAGAAGGAGACAAAGAGGAAGAGGAGGTGAAGAGAAAGAGGAAGAAGGAGGAGGAGGAGGGGGAAAGGAGGAGCAGAACAGAGGAGGACGAGGAGGAGAAGAAGAAGGGGAAAAGGAGGAGGAGGAGAAGACGAAGAAGAAAAGAAGGAGGATGTGGAGAAGGAGAGAAGTAAAGAAGGAGGTAAAGGAGAAGGAGAAGGAGACAAGGAGGAGGTGAAGAAGAGAAGAAGAAGAAGAAGAAGAAGAAGAAGAAGAAGAAGAAGAAGAAGAAGAAGAAGAAGAAGAAGAAGAAGAAGAAGAAGAAGAAGAAGAAGAAGAAGAATTATTCTGGGAATTGAAGTCCAGACGTCTTAAGGTGGCTATGGCTCAGAAACAAGGAGTCAGGGAGAAGGGAAATATCGGAAAGAGACCCTCCCCACCTTGAGGGGATGCTGTGTGGCCCACCGCGTCCTCCGCCCGGCCGTGTTTCGAGGTCTCTTCCATCTCCTCGTCGCTTTCGGCAAAATCCTCCAAATTGCCGATGTCGGAGGGCTTGAAGCTCATCAAACTGGCCAAGCTTTGCATGTCATCGTCCCTGGGGAGAGAAAGGGGCAGAGCTATGAACCGGCCCAGCATGGGGTTTTTTTTCTTTTGTTTTATCCCCTTCTCCCCTCCCTGGGGAAAACCCAGCATTGTTGGGAGTCCCAAAACATCCTAGACTGGGCTTCACACGGGACGGGATAAAAGCAGTGACGCTTGGAAGCTTTTTTGGTCCAGTCTGTCTGTCTGTCTGTCTTTCCATCCATCCATCCATTCATGTCATCTGTCTATCCATTTATCCATCCATCCATTCATCCATCCGTTCATGTCATCTGTCCATCCATTTATCCATCCATCCGTTCATGTCATCTGTCTATCCATTTATCCAGACAGACAGACAGACATCCCTCCATTCATGTCATCTGTCTATCCTGCCTTCAGACCAAGACAGCAGTGAGGCAGAGGAACAGCTGGAGCCTGTTCCCAATGTGCGCATGCGCAGAGCTGCCAGAAGAAAAGAACAACTCAGAAATCAGGGTCGAGTGGGGAGTAAAGTCACAAGTGGAAGGTGAATGGCCCCTCCCATAGGACATAAAAGAGGAGCAAAAGGGGAGTGGGCTTTTGCAGGAAACAATTCGTTCATTTGTTCGTTCATTTGTTTCAGGAGTGTGAAGATCTGTCCGTGAATCTCAGAGACTCTGTGCCGAGTCTTTCCTTGCATTTGGGAAAATATTGACATGGGCAGCTTTCCAAGATAGATAAGGTCTGTGGTCATAAATACTCCTTTGAAAGACTGTTTGCCAGGCCTTGGCTGAATGGGAATGAGAGGAATTCACATTCGTTTAATAAAAGGGGTTTAATAAAAGAAATCTGCTTCGTGCTTTTTGGGGAAGCTTAGGTCAGAACAATAGGTCCCAGCTTCTAAGAAGGGTTTTTCCCTGCACCGGGACTCACGTGGCTTTTCCCTCGTGCAAGAAGACGCACGAGAGAGTGAGCTGGAGGGACGCGGCCACGACTTTCACCGACTTAGGCTTCAGCTTCAGGTTTAAATCCACCTGGTTGGGCGTCTGGCTGGCAAAACGCTTGAGGTTCACGTCGACCGAGGCGAGGACCTTACGTTGCCCCTTTGATTCCTGGCATGAGAGTTCACACAGGTTACACATTTTTAACTGATCAATTCCTATCTCGGCCACCCATTTTTCATTGCACCCCGCTGTCACCGTTCGAACGCAAGACCGAAATCTTCTCCCCCCCCCCCCAAACGGTTATAAAAGCAGAAATCACTCCCACTGAACTCCAAAATGAAAATTAAGCTGTAAATGGAGGTCTAAATAAGCCTTAAAATCCATCAAATTTGCGTGAAAAAGTTGGGAAGAAGGAAAGAGGATTTCCAGTGGCAGGGAGTTCCACAGTTTAGAAATGACCTGCTGCGGGTTCCAGCCATCTTTGCCTCAAAGAACAACAACAGCAACAAAAAACAACAGCAACAAAAGATTTTAAAAGGAAGTTGAGAATGAATAAAAAAGTACTTTGATGCTTTCTATATTTCTTCTCAAGCGATTGCCAACATGTACAGGTATTCCTCAACTTACAACAATTCATTTAGTGACTGTTCAACGTTTCAATGGCCCTTAGGACCGGTCCTTGCACTTATGACCATTATAGCATCCTCACAGTCACATGATCAAAATTCAGGCACTTGGAAGCCAGCATGCATTTACAACAATTGTAGTGTTGTAACGCTTATTCAAATGAATGGGTTCACTTAATGACCACCACAAAATAAGTCTGGAAATCTATTTTGGGTCATATGAGTACCTCCACTTAGGAACCATAATGACTTATGTTAGAAATTCTTTTTATATATAGAACCACAGACATATATATATAGCATATGTACTTATATATAGTACCGTCACCATGTGCGTTACTGCTAAACTGCTCAACTGTAACAGGAAACAGGAACAAAAAGAGCATAGAATAAATACCATAGGTCCAAACTTATAAACACTACCATCTACTGGCTGAATACTACTGCAGTTGTTGCATAAAAATACATTTCAACTTATGATCAGAATTGTGGCCATATGTCGAGAACAATCAAAGTGCATGAGAAACTCTTTTTTAAAAAATACCGAACAATCCAACGAAAGATCCAATTTCCAGAAAAGGATTTTTTTTCCCCACCAACTTTGCTACAAAAATCTCCCCGTCCTTTATCTGGGCACAATCAAAAGCAAATCCAAGATTTGAAACGCACATTTTCTACCACAAAAGTCCAATCTTTATCTTCGTATTCTTCCACGTGAGGATCCTGAAAGACAGAAGGGTGGGCAGTCAGCAGGAGGAATGGTCTTCAATGTGAAAAACACCCCACGTTTCCTCACCTTCCTCATTTACATAAGAGGATAGCAACAAGGCACAATTTAATAGAATAACAGGGCTGGAAGGGGCATCGAAGGTCGTCTAGTCCAACCCCCGGCTCAAGCAAGAGACCCTATACCATGCCAGCCTGTCCAATCTCCTCTCCAGTGATGAAGAGCCACAATGTCTGGTGGCAAGTTGTTCCACTGGTTAATTGTTCTTAAATCAATCAATCAATCAGATCAATCAATCAATTATAATACAGCTGAAAGGGATCTTCGAGGTCTTCTAGTACAACCCCTGCTCAAGCAAGAGACCCTACAGTATTTCAATCAATCAGATCAATCAATCAGAATAGAGCTGGAAGGGACCTTGGAGGTCTTCTAGTACAACCCCTGCTCAAGCAAGAGACCCTACAGCAGCGATGGCGAACCTTTTTTGGCTCGCGTGCCACAAGTGGGGGGAGCGCAGGGGGGTTGTGTGCGGGCGTGCCACACCCATAATGCAACGCGTGACACCCACCCCCGTGCGCATGCGCGCACCCCCCATTTTTACATGCTTTTTTCGCCCTCCCCAGGCTCCAGAGGCTTTATAGGACCCTGGGGAGGGTGAAAAGAGCCTCCGAGCAAACCGGAAGTGACTTCCGGGTTGCTCGGAGGGTCGTTTTAAGCGCTCCGAAGGCGTCAGGGAAGCCTCCAGACGGTCCCTGAAGCTTCCGGGGGGGGGGGGGGGTGTCTTTTCGCCCTCCCCAGGCTCCTATAAAGCCTCTGGAGCCTGGGGAAGGAAAAAATCCCCCCCCTCGCTGCACAGGGGTCACTCACGCACAAGTGATGGGGGATCACTCACGCATGCACAGGTGGGGGCGGGGTCATGCGCAGGCACAGTTTTGGCGCACCTTTAGAAAAAGGTTAGACATCACCGGCCGATTGCAATTTGTTGCAGTTGCCAATTAAACATTGCTAAAATTCTGGTAGGCCCCAAATCAAATGCAAAAACCCTTTCCTCAAAAGTCTCTTTCTCCCATTCTAGGTCCAACTCAGGAAGCAAAGCAAAATATTTTATTCCTCATCACATCACTTCATCATGTAATTAGTTCAGGGGTGGTTTGGTGTGTGTGTGTGTGTGTGTGCATTTCCCTTGCCTTTCCGCCGCGTTGGCAAAGCACGAATCAAGGGCAATGTGTGAATGAGATTCCCGAGAGAGGAACTGTCTTCTTAAATCCGCCAGTGGGTATCCTTGCTCTTGAGATGAGACGACGCGGTTCTCTTACCCGGTAAAGCGTGACCATAATATCTACGTTTTCCGGCACCATCCATACCACCTCGCCACGGTAAGGATTCTTGATGCCCGGTTGCCAACTGTGAGCCTGCCAACGACCAAAACGAAAGAGCTTGAATTTTTTAAAAAACCCTACCAAACACAAAATAACACAAAGCATACAGTTAATAGCAATAGCACTTAGATTTATATACCGCTTTACAGCCCTCCCTAAGCGGTTTACAGAGTCAGCTTCTTGCCCCCCCACCAACAATCTGGGTCCTCATTTTAGTGACCTCGGAAGGACGGAAGGCTGAGTCAACCTTGGTGAGATTCGAACTGCCAAATTGCAGGCAGCCAGCAGTCAGCAGAAGTTGCCTGCAGTACTGCACTCGAACCACTGCGCCACCGCGGCTCTTAATTACCCACCCACGCCCACCTACCCACGCACACAGAGCCATATATATATATCTTGCTCGTTTTTAAATACGGTAAATAAATTTATATGCCGCTCGTCTTGAGGTTTAAGGCGATTCCTCCGGCAGCTAAAGAATTCGCTTTTCATCTGATCCCCTCTAAGCGCAGAAAATCACCTTGGTGCAAATCCGTCGGTTTCTCCGTGTCCAAACTACGATTAGTTTGTCTGGCTGCCTGTGGTTGGGATAGAAAACAAAAACACAAAAAAACAGTCAGTCAAACCAAAAATGACCAAGCCACTAGTCCACAAGATTTCATTGGGGGTTGGGGGTTGCAATTAGCACATGGGGAGCAGGTTAATATGGTGTAACCAATAGGGAGCTCCAGAGGGTTCGTAGTACGATCTCTCTCTCTCTCTCTCTCTCTCTCTCTCTCTCTCTCTCTCTCTCTCTCTCTCTCTCTCACACACACACACACACACACACACACACACTCTCTCTCTCTCTCTCTCTCTCTCTGGGGAAAATTTTATAATTTCTTCTAGAACAATACTTTTCAACTTGAAAGTTTTAAAAGGCATTAACTTAAACTCCCAAAATCCCCCAGCCAGCATGCTTTAAGATGGGCTGACTACAACTCCCAGAATCCCCCAGCCAGCATGCTTTAAGATGGGCTGACTACAACTCCCAGAATCCCCCAGCCGGCATGCTTTAAGATGGGTGGACTTCAACTCCCAGAATCCCCCAGCCAGCATGCTTTAAGATGGGTGGACTTCAACTCCCAGAATCCCCCAGCCAGCATGCTTTAAGATGGGCTGACTACAATTCCCAGAATCCCCCAGCCAGCTTTAAGGTGGGTGGATCTCAACTCCCATAATTCCCCAGGCAGCCATGCTTTAAGATGGGTGACAGGGATGACATTCAGGTAAGAGGTATGGACTCCTAAACCCCAGAATTCCCCAGCCAGCTCATGCTTGCTGAGGAATTCTGGGAGTTGTAGTCAGCCCATGTTAAAGCAGGGAATTCTGGGAGTTGCAGTCCATACCTCTTATCTGAATGTCACTCACTGTGGTATGGCGGCAGGCTTCTTGGAGTGAGAATATCTGACTTGCCCCTGTGACGGCCATTAACAAGGATGACCCAAGTTTAAGATGGGTGGAGTTTAAGACTTCCTGGCTTGGGAATTCTGGGAGTTGAAGTCCAAACTTGCGGAGGGCAAGAAATACCAGCCTAGAGGATGGGCAGGGGCTACAGAAACGAGGAAAGGAACAAACTGGGCCTGAGGCGGCCGATCGCTGACCCCCGAGAGACCTTTGACGCATATGCATTGCACAATCGTACACTTCTTCTTGATCACAATCACACTTTCCAAGAACGGACAGTCATGTCTTCCTGGAATAGTGTCATAGGCTCTCCTGCTTGAGCAGTGGGTTGGACTAGAAGACCTCCAAGGTCCCTTCCAACTCTGTTATTCTATGTTCTCTGTCTCAAGAGAGCTCGTCCCGAAAGCAAGTTGGCAGCCAGTTCGAGGGCTGGGTGCAACAGCTCCTGTCCAGCCCAGGTTTTATCTGCCTGCCCAGTCATGTGTGGGTGAGGCTCCTGACCGCCTCAGGAGAAACGCTGGGCTGCACCCAGTTGTGGCACTGGGGTGTTGCAGGAGACTCTGTTAACTCCTCTGTGGAAACGCACATCTTCCTCCTCTGCACCCAACCACACTCCTAAGAGCCTAAGGAAGGTTTTAAGCTCCCAAGGAAGCTTCCAAGATTCTAAGGGATCTTCTAAGTACTGAAAGAAGCTTCTAAAGGTCTGAGGAAACCTTTAAGGAGCCATCTAAGGAAGCTTTTAAGCTGCTAAGGAGCCTTCTAAGATTCCAAGGAAGCTTCTGAGATTCCAAG